>APFE030351211.1:91784-145595 GCA_000404065.3 Pinus taeda
AATCTATCCAGGCGTAAACATTTTATTCAAATTTATCTTAGCTCTTGCTAGATCCATGGTTAAAATGGATCTATACTAGTTTTATTTAAATAGTTGTAGATTTAAGAATATTTAGGAAGTTGAATGGACATGTATAAATGTAATAAATAAATAAAAAATGATAGTGCCCAGTGAAGGTTGTCCCCATTGCTAGTTTAACTAATGAGTTATGATGGGTTTTCCCATTGTGTAAAATAATAATAATAATAATAAATGGAACAACTCCATTTTGAACCCTAGGATTATTCTAACTAATTATGTTATTATCGTATATATGGATGTTTAAATGTCATCGCGATGACACACCACGCTAAACAATTTTAAAATGATGCATATATACATTTTCTTTTATAATTAAAAATGTTGAGCAACTAATTCCGAATGTGAGCATTGATAAAAATTATGATATCATGAGTAGGAACTTGTAATGGGTTGCAAGAAATTAACCATGCCTACTATCATTTAAAAAACCTCATCTAGTGATCTATGCCAAAATTGGAATTCAAAATTGAGTACTCTTACAATTCATTGGGAAACATGGGAAAGTACTCATCTTGAAATTTGAGGGTTGACCCATAAATATTGTGGGAAAATGGGGAAAAATATGTGGATCATACATCTACAAGTTCATTTAGACAATATCTAGATATTAGAGGTACAGAAGTGAATAGAATTGTGATTTTTACAAGGAAAGAGCTATCATTTTCAAGTGGGGAACTTGTTGGATTATTTTGAGTGTTTATATAGAGTTCAACTACCTAAATACGACTAGAAAAGTGCTTATTGTGGATTGGAACATTTTTAGTGTGTTTTGGGCTCTCTAAAAATGAATTTTGCATGCCCGTTACTCAACAAATAGATCTAGAACTTAGTTGAGAAGTGGGGGTTTTGAATTGATGCATGTTGGGTCATCATGATAAGCAATGGGAAAAGAAATTGCTAAGGGACTATAAAGCAGTGAAGGGATTTTGTATTACTATGTTGGCTAGTTAAAAGGCATATGATATTTAAAGAGGCCCCGAGCTTAGTAGATAAAGGAATCCTCTAACATTTTTTCCTTATAAATGAGGCTTTCCTTCACCCATCCTAAATTTCTCTCATTTGATAGTATTCCTTGTTGTATAAAATCCTAGCTAGGGGTTGGACAACTATAGAAAGCATTGGTGCAACTGAACCTACAATTAGGTGGAAAAGGATCCTTCCTAAGTTAGTTTCTAGCTTGAAATACTAGATAAATGTTCTCTATGATTATTATTATTATTATTTGTTTGCTCTCCAAACTTTGTTAATAAAATTAGAGATGAAAAGATTATTTATTTTCTTGTATGAATTTATAACGTGGTACATGTTTGAAACTAACATGCAAATCTTGTATAGTGATTAGAAGATGTTCAGGTCTATCACCTGGTTTTCTTCCATGCTTTCATAGTTACATGGGTAGGATCTGAATCTATTATAGTTTGAACCTTTGAGCTTGTATGAAGAATAATCCTTGCTTGCTATAGATCTCAATAAAATCCATAGAAGTGTAAGTGCATATATAGATTAAATATATATTAATGCATGACTCAAATATCTACTATAAGCCAAGGAATAGTGCGATGAATGAAGGCATGATAAATTTGGTAGAAAACTTGGTTAACCAAGGGAGAGTATAAGTTGTAATGTTTAATTTCCAATAGTGAAAAATTGTTCGTATGATTATGGCATACATACAAATATATTTATTCATCCAAATATTTAAAGTTATGTTTCATTTAATGTATATTAATCCAAACTTATAAGAGTTGGGTTGGAGTAGTTTGATGTCTGAAGTAGATACATTTAATTATGCAATCCCCCTACCTAAATTTATGCAAAGATGTGTATAAGTTCTGGTGGGAAGTAGACTCTGGTAACTTTGCATTTTTACTTCATTATTCTTATCTAAATGTCTACATAAATTTTAAGGTTTGTAAATTCGAGTAAGAAATTTGGTTTACTTAAGTGAATGTGATAAATTTTAGTAATAATTCATTCCAAGAGAGAAAAAATAAGTCAATGCATTCTATATATGAGAATATATGTATGCGTATAATCACTTACATACATGAGTTTCTCATATATGAAGGATAATGGAATTCTAGGTGAGAATCAACATTTCGAAAATTTATTCAATAGAGGCAATGATCATTAATGTCTAAAGTAAATTCTCTTAGATTTATTGTAGAGCTTGCAAAAATGTACTCCATCCGCAATCAAGAGAACTCGTGATGCTTTTACTAGGTAAAAAATTTATATTTTGAAAATGGCTGACATGACCATCAAGGGTTAGGTGAATTTGGCAAGGTGTTAAAGATAACACATCAAAGATTTCGAATTGCCAAAGAGTTAATTAGGGGTTCAACAAATTTGGCGAGGTGCTAAATATGACACATTAAATAATACGAATAGCCAAAAATTCAGTTTGGTTTCAGCAAATTTAGCAAGATGCAAATGATGATGTAACCACACTCCCACCCTCTGATCTTATCTCAAACAGTGGAAGGTGTTACCAACTTTCTTTAACCTGACCCCCAAGGTATGTTATGGACACGGGGTTATAAAATGCCTCTTTTGTGAAGTCTGCATAATTATATTTTGGCATCACCATCATACTTAGCTTGTCAAAAGCTTTATGGTGATAAATAATTAACCACAATCTAAATTTGGGATTCCCATTTGTTCCCCATAGAAGTTTAGCCATTCAAAACCTACCATGTCATCAATTCATTACCATGTGGCATCCATGTGTATTTTGACCTGCAACCATGGCACTACCGTGCTAGCATTCCAATGTGGTACTAGTGTATCTAGCCTTGACAAAATCTAGGCCTACATATTTGTGCAACCTTTTGTCATCCCCATATTCCCATACCTCTGGATATCATAGATACGATTTCCACTATGCATGGTTCCTCTAGTGACTAGCCTTCTAGTGCTTAACTCTAATATCCAGTTTATGCCTTATTTGATTGTAGAAAGGTGTGTACCTTTCTTAAAAACTTGGATACCAAATTCAAACTAATACAACACAATAATGTGATGCAAGGCCTGATATAACTTATGCACTATGTCCCCCATGCGACAAGAAAAAAAAAAGGGGTTATGTAGACCTATGGACATTCAGGCTCCTAAGAGATAGGAAAACATTTCCATCCCTGGATGTCCTGACTTTCAGATATGATGAAAAATCCAACTAAGGGTGAATTTTATCTATGCAAAGGCATAACCTTTTCCTAAACCTTCGAACTTCAAGATATTCATGCAACAAAAAGGAAAATTAAACCATGGAGAGATCCAAGCCATTCCTAAAGTAGCTACCCCTACCAACCACATACTTTCATATTCTTGGATTCCTCTAATGCGCTAAACGAATAGGGAATATGAGAAAGTTTCTAAGGAAATGGGGAAATAACCCAAAAAAAGTGCCTAACGAACATAGTATAAGGATTAATCTTGACCTTCAATAGATCACGCAGGCTTGCAACCCACTCACACATGTCTAAAAACCACTCTTAACCAATTTATTATGTATTTCTTAACATTATGAATTTTTTAGTACTTAAATGGAGTTACAATCCAAACAACAACAACAAAGAAAACTTGCATAAATTCACAACTTATAATAATCATTTATAAGGTAAGCACTTGCTAACACAACCATATATACACACTTATCTCATAGCATATAAATAACCTATAGTTTGTGAATATGGTAGCAACTCCATGTTGTTATCAATCATTGAAATCATAAACATACGAGATAGCTAATAATGAGTGTAATAGAAATCTTCAAGCATTCACACATGAATATACAAGATCATATTAACAATAATTAGCATAACAAGGCTATCATATCATATGATCCAAATATGCACAACTTTATACTTATCTATATATACTGAAATGTCTGAAAACCGAAGGAGGGACTTTGCCTCTCCACCCAACCATAGGCCACCTATACTACAACCTTTCTTGCAGTTGACCACCCCTAAGATAGATCCACAATATGAGGGAATGCTTGCTCTAGGGAAAATTCACACCAAAGGTTTAAATAGGCACTCAGAGATGGATTTCATTTTCTAGGTGTTTTATCAACTATACTTTGAAAATAAGCACCACAATAACCCACTTACTCTCCTCAGTTCATTCGCAGGGCTTCACCCAAGGTTCAAATGGGGTATTTCTTGGTCCAAGAGATTGAATCCACTGTAGGTGTTTTATCAGCTATTATTTCATTGAAAACACCACAAAGGTCTGCAATCCACTATCCAATTTGTTAAAAACTCTTTAGCAAGCACAAGAGTGACATAGATTTCCCTGTCCGGGTGGTTTATCATCTATACAACAAGCACCACAATGATTCGTCATCCACTAAGCCTCCCACTAACCTCACAATAATAGACACACAGTATTGTGACTTCAAACACATATCACGGATAATAACACCCAAAATAATTAACTCCATGATTCCCTCGGTTCCTTTTGTCATGCTCCACAACTCCATGTTATCTGCCCAATATTTTTTGTTTTCAAAGAACAAAAACCATTCAACCAAGAAGATGTAAAAGGAGAACTCAATCCAAAATAACCTCACACACTTCTATGTTGTGCATAGATATACTTTCCTTTTTGTCCCTTAATTTTTAGAAAATGTGTAGTCTCTCTTGGCTTCTGATTTCACTTGCTTCTCTCCAAACTGACGTTGTTCCACGTCCCTATGTCTTTAGAGCTTCATTTATTTCCTAAAGAGTCATCCTTTTCTCAACGATTCCTTCATCTTTTAGGAGAGATGGAAACCATCCTGTGCTCCTCACCGCTCTATCCAATCTCATAACTATTGTCAGGTTGTGATATCTTGATTGGGTTAGAACTGACTCTGGTAATAACTTCGAGGCAGTTTCATTGCTTTTCAAATAAGTGAGCTCCCTCTTCGTTTAGAACTATGGATCCATTTCGTCCTCTCCTCGACTATTCATTTAAGTTTACATTTAATTATTGAGTTTATAGTCCAACTGCTTTAGCCATTTGTGACTCCTACACTAGCAGTACATAGCTCTATATACATAATACAGGGGTAACACAAAGTGGTTGTTACTGGTGATACATTAAATATTTATGATGACCAAAAATCCAATTGGTGGTTTGATGGATTTTATAAGGTGTTATGGGTAACACATTAAATATTAGAAACTATCAAAAATTGAATTGAGGGTTCGATGAATTGGGCAAGGTGCTAAAGGTGACACATGAAATATTACTTATGGCCAAAAGGTCAATTGGGTGTTCTAAAAATTTGGTAAGTTGCTAAAGATGGTGCATTAAATTAAATCAATGTTCAAATAGTCAATTGTGGGTTTGAAATATTTGGCAATATTACTAAAAGTTACTTATTAAATATTATCAATGGTTGATGTCCTCATCGAGGGGCAACAAAAATTTAGGAGATTGACTACATTAGCAACAAATGTTTTACATTAGTAAATTTTGGATTCTATCGATCGCTGATAAAATATTTAGTACTCTTGAATTCCGCACATTAGTACTTTATCAACTTAACAATGGTGTTAATTGATTATATCATAATATAATTATTATTAATTAATATAATTATATGACTGTAACATATAAATTCATTAATTAAGTATTAGCTTAGTTAAATGTAAGGTGATAAATTCCTAGTGCCAAGGGTGAAAATATTCAAATGATCATATCTCAATGATCCAAGCTCCATTTTTAGTAAAATTTATAACATCAAAATGCTCCCGAATAGTAGAAAATGATGGAAATCTTAAAATGGAGTTTTAGATTGAATTACAAAGGTGAATATTTGATATCTGATACTCTCAATATAGTAAAGAGAGGGTTTGGTAAGTTATAGGTGGTGTTAAAGCGGAGTTAAAACTAGCCTATTATGGGTTAAAATTATACTTAAAGGTTAAAGGATGTTATTGATTTTGTTATGATGATGACTTATAATTAAGAATTGAATTTCTTACCTTACAACATTGAAGAGAATATATAAGTAGGTGCTAAATATGCAGGAAATGTCATAGTAGGTTCAATATGGTATAATTCCCTCTAGAAGAAACCCCGCATGTTAGATATGAGGAATCCAAAGAAAGAAGGAATGTGGAAACACCTTTGGATCTAGAAAAAATGATGAGAAGCTTAAAGGCAGGGCTCCAAAGTTATGGGGTAGATAAGGAAAGATTAATCAGGGAATAGTAAAGACAAGTGGAACTGAATGCCATGCTATTACAAATTTTGTCTAAAATACAAAAGAAATTATAGTAGGGAAAAACTATCAAGACGTAGAGAGATATCCCTCCATAAAATTACAAAGCATGTTGGCAATCCAAAAGCATGGACCAATAACTAGCAATACAAGGGGAATAACTTCTAGAAGAAGGCCTAGAAACAAAAAGTCAAGTACATAAGTCATCCACATATTCTTCTAGTGAAGGGTCAACTATCTTGGATGAACTATCAAGTACTAATTATAAGGTTGCCTCACATATTAAGAAGAAGAAGATAAAGCATTCAAATAACATGCTACCTGAAGCATTCAAGAAGGCAAAGCCACCTACCTTTGATGGTGAAATCAGGAAAGGAAAAGAGGCAAAGGCATGGCTATTGGGACTAAAAAAAACTTCCATGTACATAACTATTAAAGAAACTTGAAATCCCAAGTGGCTATATTCAACATGAGTGGAAGGGACTCCATATGGTGTGAAGACCTTAAGAATGTAAAATAAATGAATGAGAGGAGTATCACTTGGAGAGAATTCGAGAACTACTTGAGGAGGAAGTACTTGTCTGAATGATACCATGATGGAAAGATCATGGAGTTCCATGAAGTGAAGATAGGACAACTGACTATGGAGGATTATGCCAACATATTTAGGGAACTACTACACTATGTACCATATATTAAGGATGAGAAATAAAAAATGCAATGCTTTCTCAGTAGGTTGCAACAATCTTACTAGGATTAGAGATAGTTTTACGAGTCCAAGTCTCTTGATGATACTATAATAAATACCAAGTATTATTAAGAGCAATCAAGGAATCAACCATAGATGAAAAATCCCTAGAAGAAGAAAGTCAAAAATGGTTTGAAGGAGAAGAGAATCAAATTACAAAAACACAAGAATTTAGGGAAGGGTATGAAGATGAGTAGTCCCAATAAAAAGAAAATACGAGCAGAACTAACCCATGCAATGTGGGAATAAGTTTATGGAAAACATGGAAGAAAATACAAAGGATAAAAAAGGGGCCCTTGAAGAGTTGGGGTTGTGGAGAAAAGCATCTACTCCGAGATTGTCCCCATAGGCAAGATGGAAGTAATGGGATTTATCAAGTACAAGAAACTACTACCATTAATGATGTAACATTTGCAATGCCTCAAATTGATGTAGCCATGGAGAATGAACAAGTAGACCATTGGGAATGAATGGTCGAAGTAGAAGGTATAATTTCTCCATAACCTATTTCTATTTTGATTGACCTTGTAGCTAGACTCATTTATGTTGTGTCCCAACTTGTTGATGCTTGTGCCCTTTATAAAAATAAGGACAAGAAACAATGGTTGTTCCAACCAACTACAAGAACAAAGAGAAAGGTGGTTGAGTTAGTGAAAGCATGCCCAACTAAAATTAATGGGTTACACATGTAGGAAACATTGAATATATTTCCCTTAGGGTCATATGATATCTTGATTGGCATGGATTAGTTGGCAACACATCGGGTCAAGATAGACTGTTGCAACAATACATTGGAATGTGTGGATGAAAAGTGACATCCTAAGACCCTTATAGGAATATCAGACATGTGATTGTGTGATAGGTATCCAAAATGTAGCTAAAGAAATGCTAAAAGAAAGGATTCCATTTGTATGTTATTCATGTACTGAAATCCAAAAACAACAAAGAGGCACAGGTTGAAGACTATCCCATATTTCAATAGTTCTAAGATGTATTTCCATAAGAGATACCAAGATTACAACCTAAGCAAGATATGGACTTCTTGATAAATCTCATGCCAAGAGAAATATTGGTATCTTGAGTATATTATAGGATATGCACACCAAAACTGGTGGAGTCGAAGCTAAAATTAAAAGAGATGTTGGATAAGGGATATATTAGGTCAAGTAGCATCATCCTTGTCGTCTGAAGAAGAAAGAAGACACTCTCAAGATGCATATTGATTGTTGGCAATTGAAAAAATTAACTATTAATGAAAGGTATATGTTATCACTTATCAATGATTTATTCGATCAATTGAGAGGAGCCATCATGTTCTCCAAGATAAATTGTAATAGCCCTGGCTAAAATTCCATGTAAAAATATATAAGGCCACAGTGATGGGACACGTATTCCACGTTGAATGGTGGGGGAAACATCCTAATGGGCATTGATTCAGTTTATTATGGCTAAGGAAATTGGAAAAGGAAATGGCTAAGGTTTTGGAAAGGCAAGAGGCATTAATTGGCATTTTTATTTATGAAAATAATGGAAATTAGGAGAAAAGGAAGGTGAAAAGTCACAGGTTGCATGTGAGGAGGAGAATGAAGGAAAATAATGGAAAATGAAGAAAATAGAGGCCACATTAGTAAAACGACTTCTCATGATCAGTGGGAAAGACTTGATCAATTCAGTTTTGGAGCTCTCTCATTATTCTCTCTCTCTCTCTCTCTCATACTCTTGGATGCTTAGAGTTTTCTTGGAGCACTCTTGGAGGGTGTGGCATACTTAAAGTTTTGGAGCAAGAAGGCAAAGGAAGAGTAGGAAATCACATGAGGTCATCGGTGTTAGCAGCTACAACGGGTTTTTCTTGCAGGTATCGAGTTGTATGTATGTTTTCCTCACTAGTTTTCACATGTATGTGGTTTCTTGGTCATGATTTTTCACTCACATGGAGGATTGCTTGGATTAATAGTGGATTTGCCTATCCTTTCCATATTCTGGATAGCCATGGTGTTGTGGGTTTATTTGCGTTGTTTTTTGGACGGTTCTCATGTTTCCTTAGCTTGGGTTGAGCTATTAGTTCCCGGAAGCCTTGGTTGGACAAATGCTCTAGAGCCCTGTAATGGCTTGGGTCGAGTTACTAGTCTCGTAGCCTTGGTTGGAAAAAAGATCTAGAGCCTTGTAACATCTTGGATTGAGTTAGTAGTCTTGTAGCCCTGGTTGGATAAATGCTCTAGAGTCGGGTAAAAGTTATGGGTTGAGTTACTAGTCCTGGAGCCTTGTTGGAAAAACACTTTGGAGCCTGGTAAATGTTGTGGGTTGAGTTACTAGTCTTGGAAACTGGGTTGGAACAAACACTCTAGAGCCTTAGAAGGTTGGGATAGAGACTGATATGATGTTGGTTTTGTGATGTCTAACCGTGAGGTGGAATCACTGTTTGATGGGTTGACATGGATGGCCTCTAGAAGCCCTAGACGAGTTTTGATTGATTTGTTCTATGACATCCCACAATCATGCTTGGAATAGGCACAGGGGTGAATGGTTGAAGAAATATTTGGCTCAACCATTCTACGGTCGGGTGGAACATGGAAGTTCCATCTCGAGTTTGGATTTTGCATCATTAATGAAAGGTTATTTCTCCTTGTATTTCTATGAGTATTATGATGGATTATATGTGGTTTATATGGTTGTGATTTCATGGATAATTTTGTCCCTATTATGTTGGTTATTTACTTGTTTTATGACAACATCCATGTGTGGCTCTCATCATGCTTTTACTTGTAATTGAATGATCAATCTATATATGACCTAATGGATGGAATGGCAGTTGATGTGTTGAGGCATCAATGGTTCTTAGCGATTCTCAGCTAAGTATGAGACCCCTATGCTCAGAATTGTTAATTACACCTGTAGATTACACATTTGAAATATGTTTGACAAAATTCTTATCGTGGCTAGTAGGGGTCCAGTCAAGGTTTTGGATAAGTATTTTCTTTATTACTATCATTTCCATGTTATTTTACTGATTTGAAGAGATGGTTCATCTATGGGCAGTGACCTGGGCTTTGGGCCTGAAAAATGGCTAAAATCCTAGAGTTGTTGGCATAGCATTGACAGTTTTGGTCTCTAGTCGTTGGAAGGCAAGTTTGTGAGAGTGACTTTGGGTTTTTGGTCACCCTCATGCCTATAGCATGGGAGCGACTAAGGCTTAAGTTGTCCAAAAGATTAGTGGGACCCCAAGGAAAGTTTTCTAAAGTATTGGATTGGTTCATGAGGGTCCTGTAGCTAATGATTAATGTTTGTATGGTGTGTTTTCATTAGTTCCACTTTCTTAATGTGAATTAGGAGGTCGAATCATATCATAGTGGCCTCCCGTTGCATGTTTACCCTAGTTGGCCAATTTCTTGGGTAAATGTGGGAGGAGAGTGTTCAAGAGTGGTATCAGAGCATGGTTGCACTCTCCTTGGGCTTTGTGTTGGTCATGCATTCATGTTGGTTGCATATGTGTTCCTTATGCATGTAGTCCATGTGCTTGTTGCATTTGCATGGTATTGATTATGGTAGTAGTGATGTCGCCATGTGAAGGTTGAAGGTGTTGTCGTGGAGTATGTCTTCATGTTTGTATGGTTGATTATGCATTGTTATGCATGTCTGTGTTCACATGTTATCAAGTGCATGTGAGGTGGTTGTTGTTGTCATGCATGAGGTCATGGTTTGTGTAGTTGATATGGTAATGTATTGATGACTGGACTCTAGCTAGAATGATGTGTATATGGTTCCGTACTCATGTGTTATATGTCTATATGCAGTTGTTATGCATGTATGGTCTTGGTTATAGTTATGCATGAATAGTAGGGAAAACATGCCTTGTGAAGTCATTATATGAAATTTAGGTCATCATGGTGATATTGTTTGTTATGATGCTATTGTGCTGGTTGAGATAGAACATGAGATGAATATCATCATAATGAGGTTGCATCAATGGACTTTGGGGTAAGAGCAGATCATCATATAGGTATTTTATGTTTGACATGCACGTATGTAAGTCAAGGATTGTTATATGCATTAAGTTTATAGACATTAGGTTTATGTACATGTCTTTTGATGTTATGGTTACATTCATGATAGATGATAGTTGATTAGTTTAGTCATATGCACATGTGTCAAATAGTCATGAATGATAGTAACATGTGGTTGTATGCATTGCTATTTTTGTTTATGTTAGATAACTTGATGATCATGTTATATGGTGTTGATGAGTATGTTATAGGTTAAGTTGTTGTTATTATATGTTAGTTAACTTGACGATTAGGGTTATAACATTAATATCTTGATGTTATATGAATCATGCTAAATTGGATTGGACTATGCAGATGGTTATGGTTACGATATTCAGGTATGATCCAACATATTTGTGATGACTTTGCACATATGGTTGTTATGCATGAATGATAAATGCTTATGATTTTATGATGCGAACATGCTAGTTAGTTAGTGTTATGGATATCATGATCTTATTTATGTTTGAGTTGACATGTTGTAAAGTTATGTCTTGCTAACTAGACTGATTGCATAGACAAGATAGCCTCCCATGAGGTACACTAAGGTATGAGTTTGTTTATGTAGTATACTTGGTGCTTCATTCTTGATTATGTCATCTATTTGGTGTTGAGTGTTTGGTGTCTATTATTTCATCTATTTGGTGTTGAGTGTTTGGTGTCTATTATGTCATCTAGTTAATTTATTTAACATGGTATGTTTGCAAGTTGGTTGAAAGTTCGGTGAGTTGCATAATATGAGTATGTGTTCCAATGATCTTGTTTTAAGATGATTGTACTAATATATATGTGTTGTTGATATGTACTTGAGTATAGTAGGTGATAGGTGTATCATTATGTCTAATAAATTTGAGTTGATTATGGATTATGACGTGATTGTTAGTCTTCGTAAAGGTTGATTTCAAATTGATAGATACGATTGTCGTGATATTTGGAACATGTGGTTGACATCTGTGAATAGTTGCAAGGTAACATGATTGATATTAGTGTGATGAGGTAAAAATTGAGTTTTTTATGTAACTAACAGTTAGATGATGTGATAGTGCATAATAAGACTCAGTTGAAGCAAGGTAAAGGTAAAAGAGAAGGAATTAAGCAAAAATTCCTTTTTCTATGTTTAGAAACCCTAATTCCAAATGAATGAAGTGCTTTGATTTCATCTGACATTATGTGGGTATGTCTTACATTCATGGACATGTACTTGATAGGTATATTATCTAGTCCCTAGTTATAGGTGGTTTGTCAAAGTAATTGGAGTCCCTTGAGAGATGGCGTGGATGTGTTTAGCTGGAAGCAATGTGATTAGCACAACAAGGAAAGGTAATTAGTGTATTGTTATGTTTATTTATGCACTGGAAATTATGTGTTGATGGCAGTATGATGCAAGGAGCTGCATGACAAGAGAGGTTTCCATGAAATCTTGAAGAAGGCTCTGGTTGAGTTTCCTTGGGAACCATGGGGATTGAGTCATGGTGTTAGTGGTCAGTCGTGTGCTTTTAGTCTTTCGTGAATTGTTGTGCTTGATTTTCAGTTTTGGTTTTGTCTAATGCAAGGCCTTGCCACTTTGTTGTGGTGTCATATTGTTATTGACTTTCATGGTTTTCTTCCTAGTTGTTTCTTGTATTGCCTTTTATGTTTTGAGTCTTGGGAATTGTTTGGGAAACAATAAAGTTGATGGAGCTTGGGAGAGTTGTGTGATACCCGAAAGGTAATGTAAGATTCAGATAAAGCTATGTGCATGCGTAAGCGTAGCGGAAGGTAAGACTATGATTGTCGGTTGGATTGATTGGGTCTATTGTGGTAAATGGACAACGACAGAACAATCATGAGAAAGGTAACCAAGAAAGGTAAAGTAAATGGATTTGAGGTGTCAGGTGCCTTGGCATGCGATGAAAAAATAAGGAAGTTCTCTTAACCTTGACCTTATGTAATTGTGTTGGGATCATGAGTATGCTGATGTCTATATGCGTATACATGTATATATGTATGTCGTTGACTGACTAGATCATTATTATTTTACGATGATGTTTATATGTATGTATGTGTATGTATGCATATTGTTGCCTGGAAGGATCATGATTGTTTATGCTAATACTTGTATATGTGTATGTATCTATGTATCTGTGTCACTGTCCGATAGGGTCATCAGGAATCATTCTTGTGGAGTAATGATTGCTTACACAAGAAAATGACATGAAGAGTTCCTGGTCTTACGAGGAATAAATTGGGAAGAGTAGTCATGACAAATATATGAGGTTAATATCATGTGTATATGAATTGATATTGTATGCTTGTATTATGCCTATGTTTATGTTATGACAGGTAACACTGAGGGATGCATCAGTGAAATGAGAGTAGTGTGGTCTACGACATGTTGGAACAAGAATGGATAAGACACTAGAAGAAAGGTTTCTTGGTAGAGATAGTGTGATTTTGGATGTGAGGTACTATTGTTGTGCATATGTTGTATATGTTGTATATGTTGCATCTATGATATTGTGTGCATGTAGTGTTGTATGTATATAGTGTGTACATGTTGTTATGCAATGATTATGTAAAATGTGGTATAGAAAGTGTTGTGTGCATATGGTGCTCTGTGCATGTTGGATATGTGGTGTTGTGTACAAATTATGCTATGTACATATTGGATATGTAGTGCTATGTACATGTGGTGTTGCATGCATGTTGTACATGTGGTGTTATCTACATATGGCATTGTGCACATGATTGTACAAGTGGTGTTGTCTACATGTGGTGTTGTGTAAAAGTTGTACAAGTGGCATTGTGTGCAGGTGGTGTTGCGTACAGGTGGTGTCATGTACATGTCATGTATGTGGTATTGTGTACATGTTTTACAAGTGGTGAAATGTACATGTGGCTTGTATACACGCTGTATAGGTGGTGTCATATAAATGTGATGTTGTACAAGTGGTGTCGTCTATATGTGATGTTGTGCACACATTGTGCAGGTGGTTGCGGTGTACAGGTGGTAATGTGTACATGTGGTACATATGGTACTATTGTACATGTGGTATTACGTGCATGTCGTACATGTTGTATTGTGTACATGTGGTACTATGTATATACATTGTTTAGTTGTCATATCGTGACATGTGTATTCATTGTGTTGTACTTTGTGTGGGTACATGTATTTTGTGGTGTTGTACATAGGGTATAGATGTATGAGTTGTGTTTTATATCGGGTGTATGTGTATGCATTTTGTGGTGTGATACATTGTGTGCAAAATGTATGTCTTGTGATGTAAATTGTGTATGTATACGTGTTATGGTGTGTCATACACCAGACGTAGGAGTATATATCGTGTTGTGTTGTACATTGGGTGTAGGTGTATGTGTTGTATATCAGGTGTAGATGCATGTATTGCATGGTGTGGTATGTTGTGTGTGATTGTATGTGTGGGATGTACACTATGTGTGTGTGTGCACATGGTTGAGGAGAAGGCACTTGGTGTTTGTTGGGTCTGGAAACTGATCCGGAGTGCGTATGGAATAAAGACAAGGTAGAAGCTAAGGATTGACTAAAGGATAAGTATCAATATTCTATTATAGTTTAATTATGCATGTTATTTATGATTTTGTTCTATGATGGTTACGTATGATTTATGATTTTGATGGTTATGTTTTGAGCTAATCTGATGTGATATTTTTATACATGTTGATTGGTCAAATATGCTAGTTTTTTTTGTGATAGGAAGTGAACAGGATTGCAAATGTACCTTATTTATGAGCTACCAATGAGGTATGATGTGAATTTATTTCAATTTATTTTAAATCTAATGGAAGTTATGTGCTTGGTAAGATAATGCATGAAATTGTTGATTGGGTGATTGAAACTGCAAGAATTAGCAATAGAAACAAAGGAATTGAAACAGGCAGTAGTATGCTGGTGAATTACTTTAGGAGCAGGGTCATTGTGGGACAATGGTACCCAATAGTTTCAATTGTTTTCCATGCATTCTATGACCAATATGATGGTTTGAGGCAGGGATATGCCTTAGTTTTTGATCTTCTGATGCAAGGAAACCTTGCCAAGGGATGGATTGCCTGGGATGGGGGTGCCAGCTAAACTTAGAAGGTGAGTAACTACATGGAAGGGGTTGACCAGATTTCCTTAAGGACTTTGTAACGGAGAAGGGAAGAATGGGGATGGATTTTTTTTTGGTCATTAGCATTGTCATATGGAATCAGATGCACATTGGGAGTGCACCCTGGAACAATGAGTCAGTAACTATTCATTGAGAGGACAAGTGGCACAGGATTATAGTACTAGACATTGGATGCAGTTTGACTATGGTAGTGGATTCTAGAATTCCTGGAAAGGAGGTGAATCCTGCTATTACCTGAGGGTGGAGGTGTGAGCCTCTGTATTCCTTTGTTGTAGATGCAGGCATCGTATCTTTTTATTTTCTGGTTGAGAAAACGTGTATATGCATATATTATTGTAAATATTGTATTGAGCTGGATATATAAAGCTCCATAGATAGTATGGTTATTTGTTGGTTGAAGCAAACGTGTATGTGTATATGTGGTTATTGTAAATACTGTAATGAGTTGTGTTATAAAGCTCCAGTAAAATGTATGTTTTTTATGCTTTAGTAGATGGGCATTCTAAATACTACAATGAGTTGTGTTATAAATCTCCATGGGTAGTATATTTTGTTTTTAGCAGTCTTGTTGGTTATAGGTGTCATTGAACACCGAGGACGGTGTTCCCCCAAGGGGGAGGGTTCTGTAACAACCTTGGTTAAAAATTCATGTAAAAATATATAAGGCCACGGTGATGGGACATATATTCCAAGATGAATGGTGGGGGAAACATCCTAATGGGTGTTGATTCAATTCATTATGGCTAAGGAAATTTGCAAAGGCAATGGATAAGGTTCTGGAAAGGCAAGATGCATTAATTGACATTTTTATTTATGAAAATAATGTAAATTAGGAGAAAAGGAAGGTGAAAGGTCATAGGTTGCATGTGAGGAGGAAAATGAAGGAAAATAATGGAAAATGAAGAAAATAGAGGCCTCATTAATAAAAAGGCTTCTTAGGCTCAGTGGGCAAGACTTGATCAGTTCAGTTTTGGATCTCTCTCATTATTCTCTCTCTCTAGTTCAGTTTTGGAGCACTCTTGGAGGGTGTGGCATACTTGGAGTTTTGGAAAAAGAAGGAAAAGGAAGAGCAGGAAAGCACAAGAGGTCATCGGTATCAGTAGCTACATCGAGTTTTGCTTGCAGGTATCGACTTGCATGTATGTTTTCTTCTGCATGCATGGCACATGCATGTGGTTTCTTGGTCATGATTTGTCACTAGCATGGAGGATTTCTTGGATTGATAGTGGATTTTCCTAGCCTTTCCATTTTATGGATATCCACGGTGTTGTGGGTTTATTTTCTTTGTTTTCTGGTTGGTTCTCATGTTTAATTAACTTGGGTTGATCTATTAGTTCATGGAAGCCTTGGTTGGACAAACGCCATGGAGCCCTATAATGACTTGGGTTGAGTTACTAGTCCCGTATCCTTGGTTGGAAAAATTCTCTAAAGCCCTGTAACATCTTGGGTTGAGTTACTAGACCCGTTGCTCTGGTTGGACAGATGCTCTGGAGCGCGGTAAAAGTTGTGGGCTGAGTTACTAGACCTGGACACTTGGTTGGAAAAACACTTTGTAGCTCAGTAAAAGTTGTGGGTTGAGTTACTAGTCCTAGAAGCGAGGTTGGAAAAAACACTCTAGAGCCCTGGAAGGCTGGGATAGAGATCGATAAGATGTTAGTTTTGTGATATATGACCGTGAGGTGGAATCACTGTTTGATGGGTTGAGGTGGATGGCCTATGGAATCCCTAGATTATTTTTGATTGATGTGTTCCATGAGATCCCAAATTCATGCTTGGAATATGGCATGGGGGTGAATGGCTGAAGAAAGATTTGGCTCAGCCATTCTATGGTTGGGTGGAACGTGGAAGTCCCATCCTGGGTTTGGATTTTGCATCATCAATGAAAGGTTATTTCTCCTTGTATTTCTATAAGTATTATGATGGATTATATGTGGTTTATATGGATGTGATTTCATGGATAATTTTGTCCATATTATCCTAGTTATTTACTTGTTTTATGAAAGTAGCCATGTGTGGCTCTCATCATGTTTTTACTTGTAATTGAATGATCAATGTATCTATGACATAATGGATGGAATGGAAGTTGATTTGTTGAGGCATCAATGGTTCCTAGAAATTCTGAGCTAAGTATGAGACCCCTATGCTCAAAACTGTTAATTACACATGTAGACTACACATTTGAAATATGTTCGACGAAATCCTTGTCGGGCTAGTAGGGGTCTAGTCAAGGTCTTGGACAAGTCTTTGCTTTAGTATTATCATTTCCATGTTATTTTACTTATTTGAAGATATGGTTCAATTCTGGGTAGTGACCTGGGCTTTGGGCCTGAAAAATTGGCTCAAATCCTGGAGTCGCTGGCATAACACTGACAATTTTGGCCTCTGGTCATTGGTAGGCAAGCCTGTGAGAGATACTTTGGGTTTTTGGTTTCCCTCATACCTATAGCATGGGAGCTGCGACTGGGGCTTAAGTTGTCCAAAAGATCAGTGGGACCCCAAGGAAAGTTGTCTAAAGTATTGGATTGGTTCCTAAGGGTCTTGTAGGTGATGATTAATGTTTGCATAGTGTATTTCTGTTGGTTCCACTTCCTTAACATGGCTTAGGAGGTTGAATCATATCATAGTGTCCTCTTGTTGCATGTTTACCTTCGTTGGTCGGTTTCTTGGGTAGATGTGGGAGGAGGGTGTTACATAAACTTAATAACAAGATAGCACCAAATTAGGATAAAGGATGAACATATTCATAAAACAACATTTCAGACCCAATACAAGCATTACAAGTTTGTGGTCATGCCATTTGGGTTTACTAATGCCCCAACTACATTCATGTGCTTAAAAGATAACATCCTTAATAAGTACTTGGATAAATTTGCATTGGTATTCATTGATGGCATACTCGTCTATTCAAATACTAAGGAATAGCACGGAGAACACCTTAAGATCGTGCTACAAGTGCTAAGGAAGCATTAGCTATATGATAAGTTTAACAAATGTGACTTATACTAGAAGTAAATTCACTATCTAGGTCACATGATCTCTAAACAAGGGATTGCATTAGATCTTGACAAGATAAAGGCCATCATGGATTGGCCCACCACGAGAAACATTATTGAAGTGAGACTATTTGTGGGATTGGTAGGATACTATCAGAGATTCATCCAAGTCTTCTCCAGGTTCAACCATCCAATCACTTCATTGCAAATAAAAGAGTGATTTTTTTTTGGTCAAGTAATGTGAAGAAATATTTTTGTAACCAAAGCATCTATTTACCAATGCACCAACATTAAAAATTGAAAATCTAGAAAAATGTTTTCTGATGTGGATTGATACATGTAAGGAAGGGCCAATAGGAGTCCTTGTGTAAAATGGATATGTAATTAGCTACGAGTCTATGAATCTCAATGAGAATGAGAAGCAATCTATCATGCACAACCTATAACTCGTAGTTATTATCCATGCCCTTAATATGTGGCGACATTCCTTGCTTAATCACAACTTTGTATCGATGACTAACCATAGGGCGTTTTGACTAGCTCCGTTTCAATTTTAGGCAAGCTAGATGGTTAGCACTTATTAGTGATTATGACTTTGAGAAAAGGAAAAGAAAATTGTGTGGTATATGTATTAAGCAGAAGCACATAGGTAATACATGTGGCGGTGATAAAAAACTATGAGACTGAGTTCAGAACTAGAGTAAAAGATACATCACATAATGATGCACATTTTAACCATGCCAACAAATGCTCACAACAAAGGATTGAAGGACCAAGGTGTGTAGGATATCATTCAACTGAGGATGAGTTATTGATGTACCACAACAAGTTGTACATACTAGATGTTGTTGAACTAAATAATTTCATTATGGATGAAATGCATAAAAGGCCTTATTCTAGATACCCTGGTTATCAAAAGATGATTACAACCAAGAGGAAGTTATTCTACTAGTCTTGGATGAAGAAGGATGTTT
The DNA here is from genome assembly GCA_000404065.3 of Pinus taeda. Lineage (NCBI taxonomy): Eukaryota > Viridiplantae > Streptophyta > Pinopsida > Pinales > Pinaceae > Pinus > Pinus taeda. Next base: position 110,965 of record APFE030351211.1, read on the forward strand.
TGAAATAAATCACTCAATGTTTTGGAATGATGGCAAGTCAAGGTTGAGCATTGACATTCATCCAATTTGTTGCAACCCATTTGATTCTGGAATGGAAGTAGGAAACCATAATTGTGGATTTCATCATAGGACTACAAAAACTCACGAGACAACAAAATTCAATAATGGTAGTGGTGGAGGAGCTAAGAAAAGCCACTCCTTTTATCACAATGAAATCCACTAATAAGGAAATTGATATTGCTGAAAATTTCATTAAAGAAATTTTAAACTTCATGATATGCTTAAGGTAAAAGTATCTAATCAAGATGCTAAGTTCACCTCAATATTTTTCAAAGTATTGTGGGAATTTATTGGAATGTAGGTATTATTTAATACTATATACCATCCTCAAATGGATGGGGAAATGGAGAGGAAAAATCAAATCCTAAAAGATATGCTTCACATGTGAGTGATGGGTAAACCTACTAAGTGAGAGGATTGTCTACCATTAGTAGAATTTTTGTATAATAATGGTGATAAAAAATTGTTAAAAATGAGTCCATTTAAGGCCTACATGGTTAGGAGTATAATAATTCAATTATTTGTCATGATCAATTGGATTGGATTACAATTAGTCCTGACATGCTAAATGAAATGGAAGAGGAAGTATTATAGATCAAGAAAAGGTTGAAAGAAACCCAAGATCACTAAGGGAACTATGTAGATAAAAATAAAACCTGTAGGGAATTTAATGTGAGAGATCATGTGTATCTATGAGTCAAGCCCAAAAGAAGTTCCTTGAAAATGGGAACTTGTGCAAAATTGTTACCGTATTACTATGGACCATTCATGATTCTGGAGAGAGTTGGATCAATGGAGTATAGGCTTGCCTTACCTCCTATTGTTAGAACACATGATGTATTCTCTATGTCTTTTACTTAATAAATATGTTTATGATTCTAATCACATCATTGATTGGGTTGTGATCCAGGTGGAACCAAAAGGAGAACTCTATCTCGAGCCTCAATGCATACTAGACAATAAGGAGAAACTACTTTGAAACCAAGCCATCATGGAGGTCAAATTACAGTAGAAACACTATGGAGCAGATGAAGCCACATGGGAAATGGAGGATTCCTTGCGAGTAGCATTTCCACTTATGTTTATTGCATAATACATTATTATATATAGTAAAACATTGAGGATGATGTTCTATTAAGGGGGTGAGGATTGTAACAACTCCATTTGAACTCCGAGATTACTGTAATTATGTCATTATCATTTATAGCAACATTTAAATGTCATTGTGGTTTAAAAATGATGCATATATAAAAATTTCTTTATTAATTAAAAATGTTGAGCAACTAACTAGAAATGTGAGCATTGATACAAAATGTGATACTAGGAGTGGGAATTGGTGAGGGGGTTATGCCAAATTAATTATGCTTATTATCGCCAGGGAAACCTTACTAAGTGATCAATGCCAAAATTTGAATTTTAAATTTTATTATTATGTTTAGCCATCATCCCATAATTTATTGAATGAAGTAATGGCTTCTTGAGGCAACCATATGCCATATTTATGGAAGTTGAGTGGTGATTGTGGAGTAATCTCATAATTCATAGGGTGGCATAGGAAGGTACCCATCTTGAAATTTGAGGGTTGAACCACAAATGGTGCGGGACAATGGGGAAAAACATGTGGATTATACATCCATAATTTCATTCAGACGATATCCATAGAGATTAGAGACACACAACTACCTATAGTGGTGATTTTTGTGAGCATAGATTTTCCATTTTTGAGTGGGAATCCTCTTGGATTATTCTTAGGATTTATATAGAGTTTGGGTGCTCGAATACACCCGAAAAAGTGCCAATAAAAAATTGGAACATTGTTGGTGTGCCTTGGGCTCTAAAAACATTTTTTTCGTATTAATTACTCACTAGAGAGCTATAGAACTTAGCGGAATAGTGGGGGTCACAAATTGATCCATGTTGGGCTAGTATGATAAGTAATGGGCAAGGAAAGTGTTGAGGAACTATAAGCAGTGAAGGGAGTTTTGTATTGTTATGCTAGATATTTAAGAGGTGTTTGATATTTGCGAAGTCCCCAAGTTTAGCAGAGAAGTTCTTTGATATTTTGTTCTTATGATAGAGAGTTTCCTTCACCCATCCTAATTTTCTCTAAGTTGATAGCATCCCCCTCATGGTATCATATCCTAGCTAGGGGTGGATGGTTGTAGAGAGAATTGGTGTAGTTGAGCCTATGATTGGGTGGAAGAGGCTCCTTCTTAAGTTAGTTTCCATCTTGAAATTTCATATTGTGTTGCCTTTGGTTCCTATCATTATGTTCATTTTCTCTTTGAATTTAGAATGTGATACATGTTTTAAACTATTATACAAATTTTGTATGGTGATCTAGAGGTGTTCATTTATGTCACCTAGTTGCCTTCTCTACTTCCATAGTTACAGGGGTAGGATCTAAGTCTCATATAATATGAACCTTTGAGCTTGTATGAGGAATAAGCCTCACTTACTACAAATCTCAATAAAATCCATAGAAATGTAAGTGCATAGCTAGAGTTAAAATATATATTAATGCATGACTCAAATATCTATTATATACTACGAGATAGTATGTGAATGGAGAGTACTAGTGGAGATTAAAAGTTGTAATGTTTAATTTATGAGTGAAAATTTGTTCATTTGATTTTGACATATATAGAAATATATTTATTGATGTAGAGATTTAAAGTTATGTTTGATTTAATGTATATTAATCCAAGCTTACAAAACTCTATGGGAAGTAGTTTGATGTTCGAAGTAGAGAAATTTAATGACATAATCCTTCTACCTAAATTTATGCAAAGAATTGCATAAGTTGTGGTGGGAAGTAGCCTCTAGTAACTTAACATTTTTATTAAGCCTATGGACATGTCTATTCTGGAATTTTAACTTAATTCAAGAAAAAAAATCATTAAAATTAATTAAATTATAATGTTATTTTAAATTATTATTATTTTTATTATTGTTGATTTATAAAATGTATTAATTATATGAGTTAAAGACATATATAAATTTAAAAAACACATAACAAGATTCTTAATCTTGAACATTCACCCCCACTTTATCATGAAAATTCTTAACTTGTAAATATGCTTTGTTACAATACCATGGGCTAATATCATGACTCATCAATATGACATGCTCAAAAACCATAACTCACTTCACAATCAAATCGTGTGTGTTTAATAAAATTTATTTTAATTAAATTAGAAATAAAAAAGAGCACAATTACCTTTGAAATAAATCTCAACCCTCTATTCATAACTACTAAAAACATTTCATTGATATTTCATAGTAGTTTAAATCCCTACCATCCATGTATTGATTATTGAAATTAAATTAAAAATTCTAGAAAGTCCTATTCCAAAATAGACATGGAATGGTAGAGATTTAATCTTATGAATATCACGAAATTAGTAGTAAGTTCATAATAGAGGGTTCAAATTTATCTCAAAGTAGTTATTCCTTTTTTATTTTCAAATTTATTAAAAAAAATTAATAAAATTAAATTAAAGTATATATATTATATATATATATATAATATAATATAAAATTATAATATTGATGTGAATTGAGTTAAGGTTTTTGGCATTGCGTTACAATAAACCATGGTAGTGGCCCATGGTTTAAGAATTCCCATGGTAAAGTAGGGATGAAACTTGTTACATGTTTTTATAAAGGTATATGTATTTAACTCATATATTAATTCTTTTTATAATTAATAATGATGATGATTATAATTTTTAGGTTCTTCAAACCACATCTTCCAGATCCCCTAAACCCTTCATCTCGAGACCAAACTAGTGTCCACCAATGAGTTGAATGAGGAAATGGACTTGGAAGCTCTAGACCTTTGTAGCATTGTTAGAGCATGGAAAGTCAAGGATCCAAGTTTGATTGTGGAGCATCAAGTCAAAATATTAAATCAAGTCATTCTCAAATCTAGGTAGCGAGATTAAAAGGCATCAATAGGCCAAACAAGTGCTAATACATTAGGATATACAACATCTCAAGGAAACAACAAAGCCACATAAGGATGAGAAGAACAAGGGTAGAAAAATCAAGTAATAGATCATAGAGGAATTAGGGGACTTTCTTGTCAACTCAGGTAGGATCAAGTTGATCTCAGAGGTTTATCCCTCCTCAAAATCCTGTCCTCCATGAAGATAATCTTTTGGAATGTTAGAGGCATTAACTATGTTGGAAAATGTAACTAGCTTTGGTCTACATAATTATTCTTATACTTGTGTCATTATGTATTTAATGTAAAAATAAAAAAGAAGAAAAAAAATTTGTATTTCATTAGATAAGCATGTTCTTCATGCTTCTAGGATCCATTGAGTCCAAGTCTTATTTGGACTTCTTAAGGAAAAAGAAAAGAATTTTAAAAAATGTATTTTTTGTCAATTTACCTCAAGAAGCCAAGTCAACCCTCCTAGATGTCAAGTCGGATCACTGAAAGGATGTGTATTTTCGCATATGAGAACAACTATATACTGGCATGCATCCTCTGCTAAATGGAAAGCAATTTTATGTGTTTTTTTGTTATGTGTTCTAAGGCATGCAAAATTCAAAAGGCTACTTTATGGTGAAAACATGTCAGTTTTTCCCGGGCTATTCATCTAGAGAAATGTGTGTTTTTGAGGTCATATATATGTGAGTTCCCTATGGAAAAAAGCCTAAATAAAGGTGTGAGAGCAGTGCGACTTTTTTGTGGCAAGTGATCTGAGAGCAATGCAAATTTTTTGTGGCAAATGGTCTGAAATGAAAGTGAGTTCCTTGTGGAAGAGTTTGATGTTATTTATGTGACTAAGATGATGAATTTGGAGGGATTGAATTGGAATCTTGGAGGTTGAATTCTTGGGTCTTAAATATCTCACTTTGACATAGTTCTATAAGAAGAGGAAATTTATGGGTTTTCCCCCTTGTAGGATTTTAGCCCTAGCTTGAAGAGCCTACATCTTTTGTTCTTTGTTTCTTGTGATCTTCATGTTTTATATCATGGTAATTGCTTGATGAAAGAATATAGCATAATAATATTAATAAAGAAGCAAAAAAATTCATAGGTACTTATCATGGTAGAGAAATCAACCCTAATTCATAAGCCTATTGATTTATCAACATACTGCAAGGGAAATCAAAGGCTTCTTAAAGAGAAATGGATCTCAAAACCTCCAACATTTATGATGATTTGGGAAACCAAAACTTCCTCTGAAGCTATTAAGAAAATGACATATAAATAGGGTTGAGGTTGCCAATCAGTAGCTCTAAATGCCCAAGGTCAATTTGGAGCTTTGGCTACCATATGGAACTCTCAAGAAGTGCCTATCCTCAACATGATTTCTACTTTTATAATTCACACCATTCAATTTCATCTCATCAGATCATTAGAGAATTATTTCCTCTCTGATGTCTACAACTCTTCCATGCCTACAGACAAATCTCACTTCCTTAATTCAATCAAATTGTCCATTCTTCTTCTCTCTCCAGCTACCTGGATCTTGGGAGGGGACTTAAATTTGATACAATCACTTAAGGAAAAGAAAGGTAGTACTAGAAAACTTGAAGCAAAACCCAACCTATTTCAGAACATCATGGCCTCCTCCAATTTGGTTGATCTCAACACCATCAATGGAATTTAAACTTGGAACAACCACAAAGGGGGTTTTCGAAAAATAACCTCAAAGCTTAATCGATTCCTCATTTATGATATTATCATGGCCAATGACATTTTCATGGAAGCCTCCACCTTCTCCAACCTCCACCCTCTCTAGCCATCAGTTGAACCACTGGCTAATTAAAATTTATAATGAAATCAGATGTTGACCCATGAACGTACCCTTTTGCCTCAAAAGATTCTAGCTCAAACATCCATTCTTCCAGACCAACATCAAAAAGTAGCGGGATGAGCTCATTAACTTTGACAACTCAATTATGTTTTGTCTTCAAAGAAAATTGAAACACATCAAAATTCACCTTAAAGCATGGGATAAGAAGAAAATCAGTGATATCTTGCAAGAAAAGCAGAAGCTAGAGGCTCGAATTAAACATGTTCAATATCAATCCATTCAATGCAGAAGATCAGATGAGTTGATAAACGATGAATCCTACACTCTCTTTCAGCTTGAAGAACAAAGAAAATAGGAAGAAACTTTCTCGTAGAAATAATAATGAATCAGATGGATAAAAGATGGGGGAAAACATAACCTTTTTCAATAACTCAATGTTCTAGCATCACCATCACACTTGAACTTCCTATCTTAAAAAAAATAAAAAGTAAATTCTAGGACAACCAAGATATGGTGGAAGAATTGGTAAGATATTATAAAGGTATTTTAACTGATCCCATGCCTAACCTATCACAAGCTATCCATACTATAATGTATCATATCCCTCACTTGGTTGCCAAAGAACTAAATGGGACTTTTTTATGCAAAATCTCCTTACATGAAGTGGAAGCAGTCATTAAGTCCATGCCCCACAACAAAGCCTCTGGTTCAGATCGCTTCACAACCAACTTCTTGCAGATCTAATGGTCTATAGTTGGTAAGTACATATGATAAGTGGTAAATGAATCAAGGAAGTCGAAACTATATTATAAGCTCTAAATAGTTATTTCATCGCCTAAGTTCCAAAAATGGACAAGGTAGAGGACCCCAGTGGCTTTTGGCCCATCACCCTTTACAATGTCGCCTATAAAGAGATCACCAAAATAATTGCCAACTACCTCAAGCCTTTCCTCCCCTGACTCATCTCATTAAAATAAACTAGTTATGTGGAAGGGAAACAAATCCTGGACGACATCATGATTTCTCATGAAACCATTCACTCCTTAAAATTTTCCAAAAATATCATCATGTTGCTATAACTTGACTTTTCAAAATCCTTCGATAAACTCAATTGAAACCCTCTTTAACACCCTCCAAGCTTTTAGCTTCGACCAGGAATGGGTTTGTTGGATCAAAAAACTCATTTCTTCAACATGTTTTCCTTGTTCTACTAAATGGTTTCCCCATTGATCATTTTATAGCCTCCTAAGGCATAAGACAAGGAGATACACTATCATCATTTCTATTCATCCTAGTGGAAGAATGACTGGGGATAGCCTTCAAAGCAACAATAGTAGAGAAAAAAAATTAAAGGCTTATGTCTATTTGGAGAGGATATTCCACTAACACACCAAAAATTTATGGATAATACCATGGGAGTGGAAGTTCCAATCCTTTAAGAGGTTAAAGGGTTTTCAAATATTCTGGAGGATTTATCATTTGCTTCAGATATGGAAATCAATAAAGTAAAATCTCAAGTATGCTTCTTTAATACACCTTTGATTGTGAAAAAACATATTACAAGAATATTGGGTTTCCAAATGAGAAATTTTCCCTCAAAATATTTGGAGCTCCATTAATGAAGAACTCACTTAAGCTTAGCTTATGGGAGTGTCTAATAAGGAAATTCAACAATAAGTTAGTTAATTGGACCTTCCACTTTCTTAACATAGCACGGCGTCTAGTATTTCTCAAATCAATGTTGCAAGCCCTCCCCATCTATCTTTGCACAACCCTAATGGCTCCATCCTCCATCCTAAATGGTATCCATATATTATAATGTTATTTCTTTTGGGGTGGTGATAAACTAGAAAAAAATAGTCTCTAGTGGCCTAGGACAAGCTTTGTAGACCCACACTGACAGGGCGACTTAATCTGAGGAATCCATAAACTCTTTCTTGAGTTTCGGGGACTAAAATCTTATGGCATTGAATTCAAGGAGGTCAATATTTATGGAAACGCGTATGGCTCCAGAAATATGCTAAGAAGACCCCATTTTAATATCTCATCAGAACACCCTTCTCTCAAGCAAAATTCTCCATTTGGACTCTAGCAAAAATTTAGGAATACACCTTATACATCAACATTATTTTTGGGAAACTTGGGATGGACAAACTGCCATGTTCTTGAAATATTCATGGAAACATCTTCCCAAACTCCAATATTAGGTTGATTTATTTAATATTCGACTCCATATGACTTCCCAAGGATTGATTAAGTCAAGGACTACTGGACAATTACTAACCTAGCCCATTCTTGGTAGCAATAGTTATCCTTAAGGGAATTGTTCCCTGAGCCTAGGGTGGAATTATGGTAAAATTTATAAAAAATTCCTACAAACACTCATCCTAATAACCATCCTTGTCGACAATCGACACTGGGACTACGATGTATGTGGCTCCTTCTCCATAAGAGAATCTTACAACCAAGAAGTGGGATTTAAATAAATACCAAAATCCTCCATTTGGAGTAGCATCTATTGCTGAAATATATAACTAAAATTCTCAACCTTCTTGTGGATTTTAGCTCAAGGTAAAACCATGACTTGTGATAATATTCAAAAGTGAAACCACATGGGCCCTTCATGTTGCTCCTTTTGTGTCCTTGATTCTGAAGATGTCGAACATATTTTTAATAGTTTCCCTTACACTAATCATCTTTGTAATATTATGGAGGCAAGCTTAAAGTGTTCTAATCATGATCCATCCAACATGCACAATGCCACTAATAAGTGGAGGGATTAGGCTTTCTCCAACCCTATTTTGAATAGAATCTACATCGTCCTACCAAGTCTCCTTCTATGGTCCATATGGAAAGAGTGAAATCATCATATTTTCAAAACATGTTCAACCCCCCATCATTCTCTTTGAATCTTACTCTAGAAGAATGTAAAGGAATCAATTGCAACGCATCCCTAGCCTTTGTTTGTAGCATTCTATGGTGCTCATAATTTGAATAAGTTATTTCCAGAATTTGATCCATAGTAATTATTTTTAATCAACATTTCAAGTCCAGATCAAGACCCATCATTATGATAAAATTATTAATGAGAGAAAGAAGAGAAAGAGAGACTTATAAATAAACACAAGGAAATGAGAAATGAGAAGAAATCGACAGAAAAGAAGCCTTGAAGAAAAACCAAAACCTAAAAATATATATAAGAATAGTATAATAGTACATTAATAATATATTAGTTATTGATATATTGATAATATATTAAAATTAATAATATTAATATTTGCAATGGATTGTGTCGATGTAAATAAACATATAAGTAGTAGATATATATATTATTATTATTAATATATAATAATAATATTAATATCAATATAATAATAAATTCTTAGTATTAATAATATATAAGAATTAATGTATCGATAATAATACTACTTTAATATATTAAGGAATAAATAATAGATAATAGAATGTTAATAATATATAATGTATATTAATATAGCATTGATATATAGTATAGATAAAGAGGTAATGTAACACGTTGGTCTAGCAAGTTGGTCTTGCTTGCTAGTTTCACATACACTCAATCTCTTTTCTTGTTGTAATGTATTTCTTTCACGTTGGAGGCTCCTAGGTTAATGTCTTTCTTGTGTTGTGTCATACATGTGTAAATGTGTATACATTGTATTATGTCATATATGCATTTGTGATATGGTATGGTGCCACACGTATATATAAATGTGTATGTTACTTGTTTGGGCCCGGATACTACATATTATTTTTAGGTGGAGATGGGATAGCCTGTAAATTCCTAATATTTATGTTGATAGAATACTAGCTGGTTGGGAAGTGACTATCTAGTTTGTAGTTCCCATAGTCACAAGTGGGATTATCCAGCCTGATTGTAGAGTGGGTACCCAGGAAATTAGCCTGGAGGGCACTTGGAGCCCTAGAGTAGCATGAGTGTGATCCAACCTGACTATGGGGTGGGTACTTGGGCAGTTAGCGTAGATGGTACTTGGAGCCCTGGAGCAACATGACTATTGAGTTGGTACCTTAATGAATAGTGTAGAGGGTGCATATAGTACTGGAGCATTCACTTTGGATTGAAACTTTGGTCATGGAGGACATGTTATTGTTTGGGTGCCTGCCAAGATAGCCAATTGACCCCATGTGCATATGAAAAAAGAGAAATTCAGCCAACCAAGATAAGTACCAATGCTTTATTGATCTTTTGAACTTTCAAATTATAAGCATGATTTATGATAGCTTGGATTTTTGAGCTAACCCAATGAGATATTCTAATTTATAACAATCTAATTTATGCACTAACTTGGTTTGTTGTAGGAATTATGGAAAATTTTGAGTTCACTGCAAGCATAGAATGCTAATGAGGTATATTTTACACTAATTACATTTTTTCTTTATGATGAGTTGCATGGGATCTATGTGTCTATGATGTGCGAATATATATGAGACTGCTCATTTCATATATCAAATTTGGCCACAAGATGGAACAACAACAATGTGCAAAACCAAAATATTTCAGGGACAGACCATTCAGGGACATCAGCACAAATGGTTCCAACTAATTTCGATAAGCATGCGATGACCAATTGATAGTACTGAGGCAAGGATATGCCTTGGTTTGGAGACCCCTCTGATGCAAGGAAGCATAGAAGGGGGGGTGATAGGATCACCAAAGGGACTAGGAAGTTGTGAAGAGAAGGCCAGAAAAATAAATTTGTTTTGGTCATTAACATAGTTGGTTGGAATTAGAGGCACATTGGGTGTATGTCTGGAAGCAATGAACTGGGAATTGTTCACTTAAGGAACAAGGAGCATAGGGTAGTAGCGCCAAACATTTGAACTCTACAATAGGTTAGAAATTTTATGATGCCATGATTTCCCCTATTCTATCCTTATATACAAACACACACCCAACTGGTCTTGTCAAGGAATTGTTAATCAAATTATTATAGTATTGGAATTTTTGAAGTATGAATACCAATTTGAAAATTTACTGGTATTAGAGATCTATGTATTGTTTTGAAATACCAACTATATTGAGTTTGATTTTTGCAATACCTAGATTCTAGACATCATTCTATGATGTGGGTTGTGATTTCTATGGATACTGGTTTTTTATCTTTTTTCCCTTAAAATAATGTGAGCAATATTCAAGCAACATGCTTAATAATTTTGTTTTCTTGTTCTTTGCACCAATCGAAAGAAGAAATTAACAAATAGAATAGAGTAACCAACCATGCTATTCCCATAAGACATGTGGTATCCTCATTTATTACTTATATGGAGGGTTTCCTATCCCCATTTTCACATGTGTTTGTTCCATTAGAGGAGGGAATACGTTGCCTCCTACTTCTCGAGTTTTGTTATGATTTTCTCGCAAGGTTTTGGTGCGTATCTGGGTTTGTGTCGTCACATTATTGTCTAAATGGGGAAAGAAGTTCAATATCAAGAATCTCAGATTTCCTGTCATTCTCCTTCATGTTATTCTGAAACTAATTATTCCACCACAATCGCCACCACCATTTTATGTAAGATAGATAGTTTTTTTTTATGTTATATGTCATCTACTATGCTTCCTCCAAGTTTCCTCTGAAGGATTTACATTGACTTTCTTAGTCGATTTTTTTTTTTTGGTCACATATATTACCTATTGTGTGAGATAACTTGATGATGTTGTATTCCTCCATTCCTATAAAAAACATAAGGAAAGGTGTAGATACTTAGCCTTTGTGGTGACAAGAGTTGAGAAGGCATTTAAGCAATCTCATTTCCCATACTAACACATTTTAACAAAAGCATGGATTTCAATATTTTCTTCCATCTTAAATATTGTTCAACCAACTTGATGAATTTCTAAATATTTGAACTCACAAAATAAATCCTATAATTTTCATGGGTGTTTCCACGTGGATCTAGTCCTAAACGCTGGTATCTAGACAACATTATTTACTACAAACCACTCATACTAGCACCTAGTGGTGCTAACATGAAGAACAATATAAATGTGTGGTTTCCATTTGGCTCCATGATACATCAATCTTGATGTATATTTTGTTATTAAAATTCAGAGTTTTTTGAATCATAATGATCATAGGAAAGCTTTTTCAAATTAATCACATACGCTTTGTTGTTTAGTAGTCAAATATGAGATGTATTAAAAAGAAGAATGATAGGAAGTTATCACACTCTTGGACTCTCAATAGAAGCAAGACTATGCCTCGGCTTTGTTTTATAACACATGGAGTATCATAATCATCATCTCCCCACTCTAAATCCTTCAACAAACCATCAACCTCAATTTAAATCAAAATGCAGTAATCAAGGTATATCAAATGGTTAAAATACACAGTCTAGTTGTAGCCATTAAATAAACAAATGTTTGTGTAAGAAAACACTAATTGGCTTGATCTTGCACAATATCAACTCCATAATTCGTTTTGGGAGATCAGATGCTTTTGCAACATTGATGGTAGGGAAACCTGTTACCATGTCGAAAGTGATTTTGTAATTTTGTTGATACATGACTATGGACCACGTGATGGGCTACAAATATTTAAAGAATCTCCATCAAAGAAGTGAAGAGTGTTATCACTAAGAAGAGATGTTCTTTAGGATTCCGAGAAAAAATTTCCTTCATCAAGTTGATTGAGTCGGATAATTTAGGGAAACCTATATTTTGGGATAACTATCAATTCTTCTGATTTTAGAAGTTTAGATTTGATTACTTCTGTCACGGGGGGTTTCTTTTCGAGACTATCCATTTTCTTTAAGGTCCTCATGTAGTCGAAATGAGGCTATATGGGACATTTTTTTGGTGGTTTTGTACACAATAGGGACTTTCATATTTATCAAGAGTATTATTTGGTCAAACGGGGTTGCCCCCTTTTATTTACATTATCTGGAATTGACATTAATGAGTTGGAATGGTACCTCAGAGAGAAGAGTTGTATATATTACCACCACATATTACACCATGTATTTATTGCAATATTCTTGTTTACAAATGATGTAGTCCTCTTAGCCTCCACTTCTATGTCCCTATAGATGTAAATCATTGCTTTAGCTACCTTTTGTGATCTTAAGAAAATGGTGGTAAACCTTAGAGAGAATAAAGTCACAATCTTTGATACATCAAAGAAATATATGGAGGAATCTCATTTCTATTATTGTGGTGGGAATGGAGATCACTAATGTTTACATGTACTTGAGCTTTTATTTATAGGCCCTAGTTTCACTATGAGGCTTGTTTCCCAACGTTGACCTAACAAAGAGTTTGTTTCCTTTTGTGTGCTAGAACATTGATCTTTATGCATGCATTTTTAAGACATTCCAAATGAGGTGTTTCTCTTTGATAATATCACTAACCCACCTTTTTTTGTGGAGCAACATTCTAGGGATCTAATCTTACTTCACTGGATTGTTCATGGGTTGCGAGAGTTTAGTAAATTAGGTTCCAACCTAAGATTGTTTGCAAATAATCAATCTGGCAAGCCATCATCTAGTATATACCCTTATCTTGTTGTTTGCTCCTTTCAGGGGGTTGTGTGAGTATATGTGGTCTTTGAATTGGAAATGGTTAGTTCCTTATCGAACCACAATAAATTCCAAAATTGTACAGTTCAGTATGGAATTGTACAACTAGCATGGAGAACCTCTAACTAATAATAATAATAAAAAAAAACAAAAAATTTACCCCATTCTTGTAACCATGCAACGAGAGTTGGGTAACTTAGAAACTACCTCTTGTTAGACAAGGAGGTGTGTTACATGTGTATTAGAGCTCCCAGGTTCAATATTTGGACCTAATGGGCTCTATCACAAGAAGGAATGAAAGTTAAAGGCCCAACCCTAGAAGTTTGAGGAATAAAGCCTTGTTGTTTGAACCTTTTCAATGCTTCTAGACCTCACATATGAGTTTAATGGCTCATTGTTTTTTTCTTCTATACTCTATATTACCCTTATATACTGAGGCTTTGGGACAATGTTGAGGTTGGTCCTTGGTTGATGTGCCGTGGTAAGGTTAAGCAACTCCTTGTATGCCTGAACACTTGCCATATAGAGACCTATGATTGTTTGCATACTAAGATCACAGCTCATTGTTCTTCATTCAATCTCCTGAATATCATTATGGTTTATGATTTAAATTAATGTTGTCATGCAGGATTGACCTTTGGCCAATAGATCTGATGGATTTTTGTTTTTGGCTTATATCATTGATCAAGGAGCTTCTTAAAGAGTGTCAATATTATATATTATTGGAGGTGGTGGTTGGACATTATCATTAAAGCGCGTTCCAAAGGAATGATTACAAATGTCATGCCTACTCATCACCTATCATTTTATTATTCTTTTTTGGCTTATCCTTTAGGAGTTCTAGAAGATAGTATTTATTGATGTTTTCTTAGGAGAAATCCAAGACCTCACACATGGATAATATTATCCTATTTGAGGAGGTTTTCAGCTTGAGCTCTATATAAGATAAGATTATTTTATAATATGGTTTGTTGAAGGTTTGTGAAAACACTAGAGGCCGTTGCTTGAGTTTATCAAAGATTATTGAAATTTGAGGTATATGCATGTGGATGAAATTTGTTGAAGACAAATGTTGTAAATTAATTTCATTAAGTATGTTATGAAGGGTTAAATCCGAGTAACATTTTTCCATGTTTAGAAGAGTTCATTTGTGGCTTACTTCCCTTGTAAGTTATTTGTGCTTAAGTGTGTTATGAAGGGTTGAATTCGAGTAACATTTTTCCATGTTTAGAAGAGTTCATTTGTGGCTTACTTCCTTTGTAAGTTATTTGTGCTTATGGCAATGCCAATGAATGTCTAATTGCCTCATTTTGTTATTTCCAATTGGATGAAATTTAAGTCACCTAGTTGTGAGCAATGATCACACCCTAAAGCATGTATGGGAATTTTCCTTCATTAAGTATCTTGAAATTAAATTTCTATATTTGTGGATAGCAATATCATAGTATCTGCTTATCATGATCACCTAACAATAAAGCTCATGATTGTTGCCTTATATACCATACCTGCCCAAAATTAATTTAAGCATTAATTCCACTATCAACCAGCATTAAAAATTTATAAAACCAATCTCTTCCTTTAATAAATCTAAAAATAATTAAAGTGGGTTGGCTTGTCGTTACCAGTTAAGATTAGCCAAAAAATCTCAACATTAAGAGCATTATGTTTGACATGTACCTCAAGCAAGTTTTCTTTCCATGGCAACTTGTACTTTATTCGAGGAAAGATATGTAGTGGCTTTACGGTGACTTGTATTTATAGAACAAGCTCTTATTCTAGAGTGACTTGTACGCCAAGTAATTCTATTCCTCGATACTTCCTTTGTACACACTCTGTCTCATTTTGTAAGCGGTGGAGAGTTTAATTTGAAAGGGATTGATAATTATTTTGTTCATTCATCCCTATACATTTTTGTTGAGTTTTATTATTATTTTTTTTGTAAGCTGGGGCGGGACTCTCCGATTTACATGTCCATTAAGTATCCCTCAACGGGGGTAGGGTAGCTCAAGATTTGAACCCAATACTTCCGGTTCGGTGAGACTTCATTTCCACGGCCATTGCCACTTGAGCTACCCCATGTAGACAAGTTTTATTATTATTATTATTAACAAATTATTGAGAAAAATTTGTGATTGAGTATTGAAATTCACTCAGATGGTGTTCTTGTGACCGTGTAACAAAGTGATGGTGTGGATATGATATATTCACAACTCTAAAATTCCTTTTTGTGGGGAATTTTCTACGTTGGTTGGGCTCTGTTCTATTGCCTTCCCAATTAGTTGAATCCGTGCCCATTGAAATGAAAGTATTGGTTAAAAAAAATTAAAAACACTAAAAATAAGTAGTATATTTTTACCAATTTTGAGTGTTCCACTTGCAAATCTGCAATGTATTATGATAAATCTAATGTATATTATTGCATACATGTGAGGGGGAAAAGATGATTTTATATTCTAACACACATACATATAAAGTTGTGTTTGTTGTTTTCAAGCATTTATTGATAGAAGTTTGTATTATATTAGAGATTATGTTGAGTAAATTTTACAAATTCGAAGTCTTTTGTAGGGTACACTTATAGATGTTTAGCTTCATCTCATTAGGTGTGCCCTCTCCAAGGTTAGCAAACACTAGCCGAAAGCAAGAGGAATTGTGCAATGAGACCTTGGCACTTCCCCTAAGTTCACATTTGATCCTGTTAGGGAGCAAATTCCCCAAAGACAATTTATATTATCTACTGATAACAAGTCTACAAAGAAGTTTCTCTAACCAATCCCATTATGTAATGATTGTGGATTGTATTGGTTTTCTTGTAACTTTATCTGATGTCGGCGTAATAATTTTTTAGAAGTGATTTTTCAGAAGTTGATGCTAAGAAATTGATCGACATCATCAACCAACTAGTTGTCCTTATCATTGACTAGATAACTTCAATGAATAGCTAGTTGAATTGTTATGGCACATGTTAGTATAGAGGTTATAGTTATTTGTAATTTAAATAATTAGATTAATGAACTTTAATCAATGGGTTCCTTTAGTTCAGAAACAATGATATGTAAAAGTACAACATGATGTTCATAAATTAACTTGGAACAAGTCAGTTGAGGTGGCAGAGAAGCCACAGATTCCTAAGAAAGGGATGTGTGAAATGAAATGTTAAAAGCCCTAAATCAAATCCAGTGTGAAATCAGGTTTGTGTTTTTAATGAGGTTTGTTTCAGATTTACAAGCTAGTTTGCGAGTCTATTATAACATAGATATGAGTGAAGTTCTTAGAATAGATACCTCATGAAATGATGATATCATGATTGTACTTTTCAATTTTTCCAAGAAATTAAGTTTTGAGAAAGTGTATGATCTTGAAATTAAATTTCAAAATGTTCACATGCAAACTGGATATGAAAATTGCTAAATTAAATCTGATGCTAGAAAATAGAAAATATAAATTAAAAGTAAATTTTTGGAATGAAAATATGAAGTAGATGAGTCTATTTTAAATGTTCGGATACATTTTCCTTTTATGAACGTGAACGTTTAAAAATTTGATGCATGCTAACTGATTCTATGAGGTTGTAGGCACTATAGTAAGAAAGTCAAATCTTTCCAAGTGTTTAAACAACTGGATTAAATAGTGATTTCAGCGAAGAGGTTGATTATGATTACCCTATTAGCATGGATTTAACATTTTCAAACAAAGGAAAATAATTATGACCATGCGCATATGTGTTCTTAAATTTGAAACCAAACTTACATATATATTATTTTGGTTTTTGATATATGTATATATAGTTGTTAACAATCCTATGGACACATGAACAACCATAGGGAAACAAGTTGAGTTAACTTGCATATGGAAAGACCCGGTGACAAAGACCAGGAAAGGAAGCTAATGTTGTTACATGTGTGTATTGCATGATGGCGGAGAGTGCCATGAAAGTCAGACTTAGAACACTGAGTCTAGTTTTGGGACTCTTTTAGGACTCTTTTACTTGATGATTGATATGATATGATATTGAACTTTATTTGTGCGATTTGATTTATGGACATGCAAGGCCATGTTGTTTTTGTGTGCAATTTTCTTATATGATTACGATTGTGGATTCTAGTTTTTCTTATGTGATGTTGCCTTTGATTTTTCCTATTGCATTGCTTGTTAATTTTATAACTATCCCTTGATTTATATAGTTGAGGGCCTTGGGAAAGAGGGCTGGATGGAAAGAGAGCCAAATATTTATGATGAAAAGGTAACGTGGAACACCACGAGGCAACTTGGCATGAACATGGTAACAAGCATATGCAAAAGAAAAAGGGTAAGTGGAACGTGATATGATATCCAAGTAAGTTGATTGAGTCCATAGAGATGATGGAAAAAAATGGAAAAAGGGAGTTCTCGTAACCCTAATTTTATTTGCACATGTACTTATATATTGTATACATGATTATGTGGATACGAAGATGTCATTTTGACTAACAAGTTTTGTCAGGAGTCATCCTTATGGAATAATGATGAATGCACACAATACTACGAGGAAAATACACATAGGTGGAGCAAGTTCTCTGGACTCCTCTTGTATGTAAGGTGGAACTCGAATAGAGTTCTATATTCCTTATTGATTTGAGTGTGGAGGTATAAGCCTGTGGATGCCCTTCTTCTTGTCTATATGTGAATGTTTCATGCATGTGTAAATGGGTATACATTGTATGATTTCATATGTGTGTTTGTGATATGTTTATGTGGCATCATGTTATGTGTATATGGTATGGCACCACGCGGATATGTATACATGTTTGTAACTTATCTCGGACCATGTACTATGTATTGTTTCAGGGTGGAGGGAGGATAGCCTTTGGGTTCACAATTTTTTTGTCAACAAAACACTACTTGGTTTGGCAGTGACTACCTATATTGGTAGTGCCCATAGTCACGAGTGGCCTTATCCGGCATGATTGTGGGGGGAGTACCTGGGTAGTTAGCCTCCAGAGCACTGAGAGCCCTGGAAAAGCATCACTGTTGGGTGGTTTTGTAATCTAGCGAAAAGCATGCATTTTTGCCAGTACATAGGCATCAAGAGATTACATGACAAGGATAGTTAAAGATAAAAAGAGACAGTAATGGAGAACCAACAAAAGCACACAAATATATTCTTTACTATATGTCGAACCAGAACTATTACATTGTTATGCATACATACATACATACATACATACATACATACATACATACATACATACATACATACATACATACATACATACACATAATACATCATACATACATATATATATATATTATATATTATATATATATATAATATTATAAATATAATATTATCGAAATAATTTGCCTAGTAATAATTGTCCAACCAAACATGATGCTTAGTCTATCATTAGTTAACCTTTCATTACATTACAAACTTATCATCTTGACTCAGCCGACTAGCTCCTCCAATATCTCCCCCACCCTCAAAGACTTCTTTGTCCATAAGAAGGAAAGAGTTGGAGTGTAACAAAAGAAATAAAAATTTCTTACATTAATTTTGGTGGTTGTCTAAAGTAAAATAGTGAGTACAATCATTACAATAAAAGAAGACTAAGATAAAACAACTAACGAGTCATTTCCTTATGCTTTTGATGCAGCGATTAGAACCTCTGAAGTTGGTTGTGTTGACTGGTTCACTACTTGGTCAACCTTTACTTCATGATATTGTTGTTTTGAAGTTACAACATATGTTGAAACATTGGATGTTGGTAGGGCATGGTGGGTGTGGTGACATTTAACATGATAGTGGTGGTAGAGTCGTGCTCGAAAAATTAGTATGATAAATCACTAGGGCAAAAATTTGAAGGTGTTCATCGAAGATTGACCATTATCTTACTACCATTCTAGCTTTAACACTAGATTATATGAGATCGAATAAGTATTGCACATTTTCTTCCATAGATGTGGTCTCTGTTAGCATTTGAGGAAAGGGCATGGTTGCTTAAATGTTGACAACTTGATTAAGAATTCCCTATAGAAATTTAGATGCGTTGGAAACTTCGTTCTAAGATTTATTTCCTTCTCTTAACCACTAGTGGTGTTGTTGCAGTACCTACGAATAATTTTTTGTATCCTATTCCAATTGAGTATTAAGAGCTTGTTGCGCTTTGGAATCTGAAGTTTGTCTCACTAATAAATCTTGAGACCTTATTTTTTAATGAATAGAAGCCAAGTAGGTGGGCGAATTATTCAAAGTAGCGGTGATGGAAGTTCCTCTGTCAAATGTGGCTTCTAGAGTTTGCTTCATTGTTAAAAACTCATTATGGGCCTTCTACAAGGCCTATGTAAAATTAGGGTTAACAACAACTGTAGGTTGGGTTTGCATTTTTGTCACTTGTGCATGGAGCTAGACATTTTGATCAGTCAAATGTTCTACCAGTTGTTAGACAACAACAAGATGATCCTTAATCTTGGCTAGTGTTGGAATATGTATTTTTTTTGTTCCATGGCTTTGACATGCTAGCCAAGTCTCCCTTTCTTGTTCCGGTTGTTGCTAGAGCACACTTCTATCATTCTTCCTTTTTCATAATCTTTTCTTGGTAGCTTTAATAGATCTCTCTATAACATGAACAAGTTTTTTTTATCATTGGCGAGTTTGATGTCGGAGTACTTGTGAGTAATGTCGATAGGATTGTTTTTTCCTTAGATCCTAGAGTGGTCGTTGTAGTTGGCTCTACAGTCATGTTTGAAGTCAGAACAGGCTCGGTACTTGGTGGATTATTAACAAATGTTATATTGGTAACAAGCACCTCAGTCATTTTTTTATTGGTGCTCAATTGAGACACTTGTTTTCTGATGATTATAATTTTTTATAGTTTCATCATAATGAGTTTGTTTAGATGAATTATCTTTTGAATTAACCTTTGAATTCTTGTCAATGTCTGATTGATTTAGATTTGACCGATTTTCATATGATTGCTTTAGATTTGACTGGGTTTCTTTCGACTAAGTATTCTTTCATTGATTTTCCTCGGCTGGTCCTGTTTTGACTGATTTTTCTCAGAATACTCCTTGTCGATTTAATATTTCTCAGCCTGCTCTTTTTCAGATTTTTCTTCTTCGGATTGTTCATGGTCTGACTGGTGGTGCTCTTCTGAAATATGGGTCGGATAGTGGAAAAGAGTATCTTTTGTCAAATCAATCTCAGTTACCATAGTAGTATGGCCTAACTAGTTGTGAGAATGGATTACAGTGTCGTTGTGTTGACGTTGTTGAGAGGAAGGGTTGGAATTGTGTTTAGTTTTTTGAAAAAAATAATCCATTTTGTTTTGAATGTTGTTGACGAAAATGTTCTTGGCACTTTCCATGAACATTGCAGTCCTTGGGATTTGTGCCTCAAAAGTAGGAAGGATTGGTGTCCTTGGGACTGGTATCTCACGAACTGGAAGGATTGAATTCCTCAGGAGTCGGTGCTCCTAAGTTCAAGGTTGTTGGCTTGGAAAAACAGAGTTGGAGCTCTGGAGGTTGGAGCCTCACAAAAGTCCAAGTTGGTGCTTGGCAACTGATTGCAACCATTTATATATTATATCTATTTTATTGCAAAGATTATATTAATAAGAATTGATACTTGTTGTTCATATTGTGTTCTGAATATAAATGTTTTAACTGGTAAAATAATAGTTGAAAAATAAATACTGATTCACCCCCCCTCTCAGTATTTCCAACAATTGTTATCAGAGCAAGTACCTTCATTCAAAGCCTAACAACTTGAAGGTTGATCCTTAGAACCCAAATGGCAAAGTCAAGGAAGAAAGTCTCCAATCCTCCTAAGGATGTGTCTCCCTCTACTACTAAAATAGAAGACAATCAATTTGAGGAGACTCCATGGTTCAATGGGAACTTTAATATATGGGAAGCAAGAATAAGGAATTTCTTACAAACTCAAGGCATTGAAATTTGGAAATCAGTGATTGGTGATAGCAGGATAGATGGAGAATCCAAGGAGTACAATGCAAAAGAAATGAAGACAATCTTGAATGGGCTACCTGATTCTATAAAGAACAATCTAGGAAAATATTCATCAGCAAAGGGTATATGGGACAAACTTCATGACCTTCACTCAAAAGGAGCATTGACCATGACCATCAGTCAAGAAGATGATGGAAATCAAGAAGGAAATCTAGAACCCATCATAGAAGTTGAAAATGAGAATGATGACATCAAGGCTAAAGCAAACCTAGAAGATGAAGAGAATGAAAAAGATTTTGTAGAAGATCTCCCCGCTCAACTTATGGTTGCCATGGAAGATATTAACAATTTGAAAAAGGAAAATGAGGAAATTAAGAATATAGCACTAGTTGGCGACCAAGATCAAACAAGGGAGAAAGTTGACCTTGTCAAGCGTCAAGTACAAAAAAGGGATGAAGAGCTTGCCAAGCTTAAGAAGTAATTTCATCAAAGAAAATGAAAGCATCATGAAGAAGTCATATCCATGACAAATCAATTGGATAAAGCAAAGAAACATGAAGATACCTTGTCAAGTCAACTTGAACAAAGGCACAAGAGCTTGTACAAACTTGAAGAAGAGATTGGTTAGTACAAGGTAGAGGTCTCCTCTCTCATATCTCTACTACAAGAAGCAAGGAAACAAGCACAAGGAGCTGAGAAGATAATGTAAGAATTGGAAGTCATAGAAGGACAAGTTGATGAAGCAGGAAAGGAAAGAAACACCATGATATGTCAACTAAAAGCAAAGGATGAAGAAATCTTCAAAATGAAGTCAGATATCATCTCCCTTAAAATAGAAGCAGATGAAGCTACTCGTATCAAGGAAGAAATTGAGAAACAACTTGCTAAGAAGAATAGTGAATGTGAAAGATTGGAAGAAGAGATTGTCTTCCTCAGAAAAAAGGTTGAAGGGATGATAAAATCTTGAAGAGTTCTCAGGTCTTGGATGGCATGCTCAGCTATCATAGATGTCCATTTGATAAATCAGGTCTCGGGTATGTAGGTGAATCCTCAAACAAAAATGATAATGCTTTAAACAAAACGGATGTGAAAGAAATGGTGATGCTCCCAGTTCCAGCAAATGCAAGGAAAAACATCAAGGGTACAATGGAATAAATCCTACTCCAAGAAGAAATGTAGATGATATCAAAGATGTGAGAGGCAATGGTTATCATCAAAGGATCCCAAGGAAGAAAGGCTTCAGAAGTACATCAAGCAAATCTCCATCTCCTAGTTACCAAAGTTCATTTTTTGGTTATTGTTATTCTTGTACAAGCTTTGGTCACATGGCAAAAGATTGTAAAGCATATCACAAAGATAGATGTTATGGTCCCCAACCATCTCATAAATATAGATATTACGGTCACAAACAATCTCCAAGAAATAATTTTGCAAGAAGAAATCATGAATTCTTATTCATGAACAATGTAGAATGCTTCAAGTGTCATAAAATTGGTCATATGGCATGTGATTGTAACTTAACTTGGGCTCTTACATAAGCTAGAACCATGCAAAAGAATAAAGTTGCACAAGTATGGAGAAGGAAGAAAATACAATCTGAAAGTCCCTTGAACTCTCCAGCCAACAAAGCATGTCATTGGCCTGAATTTTGACAATATAAGCATTTGATGGGAAGACTCTGCCAAAAGAGATGATGCATACAATCAGGGGGAGCCTGTGATTCTTGATCTTTATTGCAGTAGCTATTAGTGAAAGGGTCCTTATGAAATCCTTGTTGAGCTATATTAACAATCGTTCTTTGATAAAGATCATTTCTCAGGAGTACTCCATTGAAGAGCATGATCCTATAACCATTCTTTGGATTGTTGTTAAAGATGCTTTCCACTTAATCACTAAGTATAATTTGGAGCAACAGAGAAAGTCATCTAATGCTAAAGAAATAGGGAAAATAACTATGGTTCTGATATTACAGATGCTAAATGTCTTGACTCAGGGATTTAATGTGAGAACAGATAAATTATGGACACTAATAGAGGCAATATTCAATCAAACAGATACCTCTGGAATGGAGTTTGAATTAAGAGCAGCTTGAAACATATAACAAAACTGGAGCATTGCAAGAAGATGAAAATTAGCAAAATGAATTTAAAATACAGTCATAGCTTGGATATATAAATCTGCTAGCAGAAATAGCTTGCAAAGATATGTAAAAAAACACAAGGAAAAGATGGCTCATAGAAAGGAGAATGTTGTGCAGTCAAATATAACTTATGCTGATACTAGTCACTTAAAAAATATAACAACAATGAGGCACAACCTCTCACTATTTCATCCAAATGAAACAATGTTGAACACTGGATGGCAATGACTTAAGGAGAAGCACAAAAGCACAAAGGAACTCAAATCTGAAGAAAGATAACAAGAAAGAAAATTTCAGTGGCATTTTCTCTTGATTCAGACTATGAAGGCCTCTCAATTCTGACTGTGGAGACAACAATATGGATTGAAGCATAAAAACTTGGACTTGGACACTTGGTGTATGGCTATTTGCAATCTGATTGAAAGCACTGAAGTAAAGCATCTTTAAGCATTGTTGAAGCCATGATAAAGTAGTTCTGAGACATGAAGAGGGAATAATGTGCTAATTGATGATAAAGCATCAATCCTTCTATCTTGAGTAAAAAGAAGAGAACTATGATAGGGGGAGTCACAGACCCATGAAGATCTACCATTCATGAAGAATAGAAGCACTTTGATAGGGGGAGTCCCAGAGCACTCCTTTGCCATTGATGTCAAAGGGGGAGAGAAGAAGAATATTTCCATCAATAACAAAGGGGGAGATTGTTGACCTAGGTTGTCATTGATGTGAGTAAGGCAATATTCTAGATACTAGATGATCCATGAAGGGGAAGCAGAGTAGATCCATGAAGAGACAGGAGCAAGGCCATCAGGATAGCTAAGCCATAAGCAAGAGTCTGTTAAAATAGGAGTTAACAAAGGAGGCATATCAAAGGAGGTAATTGAAAGACATTGCAAAGCCAAAGGAATACATTGGAGCAAGAGGAGCCACATCGGAGGAGCATAACATGTAATACATGCCCAAGAAAAACCGAGAGGAGTTAGCATATCAGAGGAGAAAAGAAGAGCTATCAAAGGAGCAAAAAGAGTTATCAAAGAGCTATCGAAGGAGAAAAACAGAGCTATCGGAGCTATCGGAGCTACCGAAGCCATATCAGGAGTAATATATGCCAAGGAGCCATATCGGGAGTAATATATGCCAAGGAGTCATATCGGGATTAATATATGACAAAGAGCCAAAGAAGAGAGGAATACATATATATATGGAAGACATAAAAGCTAAAGGCAGAGGCAGAGCAACATATAATATACATATGAAATATACACTATCGAAGGAAAAAATAGTGTATATATCGGAATACACTATCGGAGGCAGCAAATATAAATATATCGGATCATAGAGGCAAAGTATATGTATATATCAGTGATATCATAATTAGCGGGTTCTACAATGAGCCACTACCTGAAACCCCTGACAACGATATATATGTGTGGACCTGACGAGATATATCTATTCGGGTGTATAAATAGGTGAAGTTTGCTAAGTGTGTCGAAGCATGGATTTAAGTGTATTTCATATATTCGGGCTTTAAGTCTTGCCACGTTAAAACATGCAAATTTGCAAGATATATATATATATATATATATATATATATATATATATATATATATATAATAAATATATATTATATATATATATATATATATATTATATATATATATATAACTGCGATATGTTGCAGACCTGCTGCAACATTATGCAATGGTTTAATATTATATCACATCCACCCATCGGAACTCGCATATCGCAATATACAAAGGGGTGTCACCCCTAAAAGCACCAATTGCGATGTATGTTGTGGACCCGATGCAACATTATAGGCTAGCTTAAATCGCATCCATAGGAGAATCGACCATCGACCATCAACAATGTCATGAGCTCATCTTATATAGGACTTTTGGAAGCTGGGACTATCGATTGCGATTACACAGTGGACCTGATGCAGTTATAGATGTGGTAGGTGGGGCCTCCTAATTGGTACAGTGTCTCCATTAACATTAAAGCCATGTGTATGAACATTATTAAAGAAAAAAAGGGACCTCTCTCTGATATGGTTTAATAAACATCATTCCCTTTGTAATTTTGCCTTCTCTTCTGTATTAACATGTCCATTTCCTTTGTAATTTTTCCTTCTCTTCTGTATTAACGTGTCCGTGAAGCATTGGCTAATCCGAATAGACAGAGGAAACTACAATGACCGAGGAGGGAAGATGAAGGATCAAGCGAGGTAGAGGAAAGTACAACGACTGAGGATGAAGCAGAAGAGCTAGCGGAAAGAGGAAACCGATGGTCAGAGGCATCAGGAAGATACAAAAACAAAGAACAAGGAAAGTTGAAGTTGTTGTTGAAAAATCTGGAGGAAAGAGAGGCAGCTGTAGGGTCCAGCATAACAGAAAAGGGTCGAAGGACCAATAGGACAAGAGGCATTCAAAGGGTGAGCTTCTGAAAGAATTAATCAGGTACATAATGGAGTCTGTACAACAATTTTGGGATGTAATAAGTAAAGTTTTATCTGACATTGTTTGAATGGAGAAGTAGTTAGCAGAGGAGCAGTCATGTTGAAGCATTTACTGTGGCAATAAGACTAGATGCTTGAACAGAAAGTTGGTTCTTATGTAGAGCTTAGTGCAGCTAATAGTAGATTCAGTAACACTGTGTGGAGACATTATCAGAGGGCATGTAGGCTATTGGAGACTCTGTGTGGACAGTATAAAGAGTTGTAAAGACTCCTTCATAAGAATATTGGTTGTCATTGATGCTGTAGCATGGAGACTACAGTGAAGTTGTAAAAAGATAGAACTCATTAAACAAGAGTTCTGAGAGCAGAACATTACTATCAAACATGCCTTGACAAGATTAGGTCGGAACCCTTGGGGTTGGTGCCTCAAAAGTAAGAAAGATTGGAGTCCTTGGGGTTGATGCCTTAGAAGTAAGAAGGATTGGAGTCCTTGGGATTGGTGCCTCAGAAGTAGGAAGGATTGATGTCCTTGGGACTGGTGTCTCAGGAACTAGAAGGATTGAAGTCCTTGGGAGTTGGTGCTCCTAAGTCCAAGATTGTTGCCTTGGCGAAACAGAGTTGGAGCTCTGGAGGTTGGAGCCTCACAAAAGTCCAAGTTGGTGCTTGGCAACTAATTGCAACCATTTATACATTGTATCTATTTTATTGCAAGATTATATTGATAAGCATTGATACTTGTTGTTCAACTTGTGTTCTAAATATAAATGTTTTAACTGGTAAAATAATAGTTGAAAAAGAACTGTTGACCCCCCTCTTAGTATTTCCAACATTTTGATGAAAAATAATGTGTGATCAGTTAATCAATTTTTGATTTGTTTTTGTTGTCTGTCAATGAAATATTATCAATGATCTTTGCTTAAACAATGATGGTCTGATTGTGAATTGATTAATTGAACAATGTTGAAGTTACTTGTTGATTGAAATTGAAGATCGGAGAAAGTTATGTGATTGGTTCAAAATGTTGCAGCAGATTTGATTATGATTCAATGTTTGTTTCAAAATGCCAGTTATTTAATTTTCAATTTTTAGAGGTTTAAGATCTGTACGTAGGTATGTTTCATGAAAGGCGCATACACATGTGGGTTTACTACTGTAAAGTAGCATAGACATTTTGACAGATGGTTGTTAAGGGTTTAAACCAACAGGATCTGGTTTTTGTGATGTGCAGTATGATGTATGATATTCTGGTTATAGTGATCTAACTTTTTGGTTGACTTTTGATTGAGTTTCAGTTGATTGGGTTTTAGTGATTGGTTGATTAAATTGTGTCAGAGTTTGATGACTGAATTACAATGATGAATTACAATTTGATGATTGATATTGAGCTTAAAAGTTGGCAGTGGGTCTAATCTGAAATTTTGATGAAACATGGCCTACAATTTATAATATGTTGTAGCAGGTGGATCCGGTATGAAAATTTATAAATGTGGTCCCCGAAGTTGAGAGAGTTGGAGATTCCTTCTAGTAGTAGTTGGTAAATCAAATCAGGGGGTAGGAATTCCCTTCTAGTAGCAGTTGGAGAATGGATGAAGGTTGTAGCCTTCATCAGGTTGGTGCTTGCATACTGGTACACATTTACGCTAGTACAAGAGCCAGGGGGTTGAAGTTCCTTCTAGTAGGAGCTGGAGAATGAGAGAAGATTGTAGCCTTTTGCAATTGGGTTCCTACGTACTGGTATGAGTTTGCACCAGTACAAGATTGTAAAAAGATTTTCTTTATATTAAAAGAAGATAGAGGTGACAACATGAGGTGGGTTTTTCCCGCATTGGGTTTCCACCTAAATTCTTGGTGTTCATGTGTGTTTCTTATGTGTGATGGTTTATTTTGTTCTTACTACACATGGTTACTATCTATCTAATGTTTAATAAAGTACTAATGCAGTGGCTGAAGATAAACAAATGATGAATTAAGTGAAACATAAGTTTACTGGATATACGCTAGTTGTCTTAAGAACAATCACGTACACATGCGGGTTCCTTTCAGTAAAGACATGTACATAAATCATAATATGAAATGAAATGTTTGTAAATATTGATTCACACCCCCACTCCCTTCCCCCAAGTATGTTTCCCAACACTTTTGACTCAATAACTTTTCCTTTACGATATGTAACATGTCCAAATGGGTGTTCAATACATGGCAATGAATCAACTGAATTTATGACAAACCTAGAAGCACTCAAAGGGTTCTTGACCTAATTTTTTTTTCCCTTGAGCATGAAACCCATGCCTCAAGAACACAAGTAATAAATTTATTTTTCTCTTTTCATTAAATACATAAAATCACAATTACATATGCCATTATGAATACCGAGCGTAGTTACATATTTCAACACTTTCTCCTTCAAGTAAAACATCCCAAATGGGATCCACTCATGCAAAAGTATATCTCAGCAATGCATTTCATGACTATTTGAATCATTGCTTCAAGTCATAGAAATGCACCTTCTAGTAATGTACTTCCAACACTGCTTTCAATAACATCCTAACTCTCTGTAACCACCCCTCCCACATTTACCCACTTTCACCAGCATGCTAGGGTAAAACATGAGTTGACGGCTAATATAAAATGACTCAACCTCCTAAGTATAGTTAAGGAAGTGGTATCGACAAACCGAAACTTTACTGACCTTCCTCGGAACCTACAGGACCCTAGGAGCCAAATAACCACTCTACGTGCCATAACCCTAATTTAACTTGAATTTTTAGTGATCTGGACTCCCATTTGCTTGCATAACAAGAAAAGCTAGTGGCTGTGACCCTTCAGTCACATGGATAACCCTGCTCCCAATAACTGCAGTCTAGATTTCCCAGTTCTGAGCATGCAACCCTGAAATCTGAGCCACTTTTTCAAGGCTAATATCCAGAACTCTTCCCATAACTTGATAGAACTTTCCAAGAAAGATGAATGACACAAGGAAAACACCATTAATGAAAAACTTAGTCAAGAAATTGACCTAACTAGGCCTAACCATGAAAAACATTATGTCAAACACACAGTGAACATGAAATCTATAGGTCATGAATGCATATCTAAACATAGGGGTTTGATACTTATATGAGAATCATCAACAAGGTTTTATGCCCTCTCTTAATAGTTACAATAACATTTATTAGGTCATGCATTCAATAACCATTCATTTACCAATCAAAACATGGTAAGAGTCATAATTGGAATTTGCCATAAAACCATGCTTATAACCAGATTAATAAAAATGACAGAAAAACCATCAAAGGCACATCATAACAAGTAAATTTTCTCATAAAATACAATAGTACAATAACTCTTATTAGCATATGCAAAATCCAACCATGTTAGGGACTTCTACATACCACCCGACAATAGGTTGGGTTGAACCAAATCTTTCTTTCAGCCAATCACCCTCTTGCCATATTCCAAGCATGAATGTGGGGTCTCATGGGATAAACCAAGGGAATCTAGAATTTAAACCACCTCCACGCTCACACTACCATGATCTCACCTAAATTGGTCTTGAGATCACAAAACCAAGCTTGGATTCCTCATAATTCCTTCACCATCCCTTGAATAATTTTTTTGTCTCCACCCACCTATTGAGGGCTTCCTGAAGAAAACCATCTCCACCCCCAACCCTTGGGATTTTCCTGTGACCACCTCACCAAAATCCAAAACCTTATAGTAATCCAAACCTCAACCAAGAATGAATCCCATCATACCATGGCTATCCGGAAATGGAAAGGCAAGGTTGAAACCACTATCAAACTAGGAAAAACACATGTCAATGATAGAAAATGAACCAAGTACATACATGCATGTACCATGCATGCCAAAACTAGCAAGGAAATCATACATGCAACTTGATACCTGCAAGTAATCTTGTTGTAACCGCTTGATCCAAGTCTTCCTGGCTTGATCCTTGATTTCCTTTGCTTTATTTGTCCTTCCTTTGCTTGTCCTTACTTTCATTTGATTGCTTCCTTCCTCCTCTTGGTGGTCTTATCATCTCTGAAAACCAATTCCAAAACTAAACTGACAAGAGGCTCAGTTGGAAAAAAATATAAATAAATAAATAAATAAAATAAAATTGTGAATGATCCAAAAGCCTTTTTATTATTGATGCCTCTAATTACTCCATTTTCCCTCTATTTTCCTTCAATTTCCTCTTCATGCAAACTTGTGACTTTTCATGTCCCTTTTCTCCTATTTTCCTTTATTTTCATAAAAAAATGCCAATAATTGCCACTTTTCCTTTCCAAAGTCTTTGCCAATTCCTTTGCCAATTTCCTTAGCCATAACAAACAACAAGTGATACCCACTAGGATGTTTTTCCCAACATTTAACTTGGAATACATGTCCCATGAAATTGGTCTTATTTTTCCTTTATTAACTTTATTTCATGAAATTTTAACCCATGGTTGTTTTACAAATCCCTCCCCCTTAGGGTAGCACCGTCCTTGGTCTTCTATAACACCTATGACTAGCAAAACCGCTAAAAACGAAAACATGTTTCCCATGGAGCTTTATAACTTAGCTCGATGAAATATTTACAATGATCAACTAGATGAAAATCAAACCAACATGACAACCATGGTAACATGACAAGCATACCGCTTATTGGAGATTTATAACACAATTCGTTGTGATATTTACAAATAAAAATCATACATAAATATATACATATATCAAAAACTCATTTTCCTCCACCAAAATATAATGAAGAATAAATAACCCACATCCGTTCAACCGTCTCCCACGTAGCTTCATTAGGCCCAAAGTGCTTCCATTGCACTTTAAATTACTCGATTGTTTAGTTTCATAGCATGAGTTGTTTCCGTTGCAATATTCACTGAGGTTTCAGCTAGAATTCTCTTTCTGGCTCCACCTGCAATACAGACCAATCAATAACATGATCAACGTCTTTCACATTTATTTTAAGTAATGAAACCTGGAAAACATCGTGGACTTTCATTGTTGGAGGTAGTGCAAGTTTGTAGGCCACTAGTCTAATCTTCTCAAGGATCTTGAAAGGCCCATAATACCGAGGTGCCAACTTGGCACATGACCCAATCCTCAAGGAGCTCTTCTTGGGCTTGATGTGCAAATAAATATGCACCCCAACCTGAAACTCCTTAAATTCCATGTGTTAATATATATAAATCTTTTGTCTATCATGTGTCGCCTTTAGATTCTTCTTGATAACCTACATTTCATGTTCCATCTCTTCCAACATATCCGGTCCTATAAGTACCTTATTCACTGGATCACTCCAGCTGATGGGAGCATTAAAACTCCGCCCATAGAGTGCCTTAAATAGACTCATCCTCAGTGACTCCTGATAAACATTGCTGTAAGAAAACTATACCAGTGGAAGATACTCCTCCCACCTCCTCTGATGGGCATGACATACATCCTCAACATGTCCTCGAGTATCCTATTTACCCTCTTTTTCTATCCATGTGTCTGTAGATGATAAGCTATACTAAAGGCCAACTTTATACCCAAACCTACAAACAACTCCTTCCAAAAACTAGAAGTGGACTTAGAATCTCTATCTGATATGATATTAGTAGGAATACCATGCAATCTCACTATCTCCCTGATGAATATCTGAGCTACCTCGCTGACCGAATTAGTAGCCTTCACTGGAATGAAGTGACCTACCTTACTCAACCTATCAGCCACAACCATGATGGAATCATGTTGCTTTGATGTCCTCGAAAAAACTGTAATGAAATCCATGGAATTGACCTCTCATTTCCACTCTAGAATCAGAATATGATGTAACAAACTAGTTGGATGCTTACAGTCAGCTTTCACTTGCTGACAGTACATACATCTAACAAAAAACTATGCCACTTCCTTTTCCAAATTTGGTCAATAGTAGAACTTCTTCATAACTTTCAACGTCTTATGATATTCCGAGTGACCTGAATACGTCTTGACATGAAACTTCCTCAAGATAAGGTTCTTGAGCTCATTATCTTCTGACACATAGATCCTATCCCTAAATCTCGCCAAGCCATATGTCGTGAGATGATAATTCACATCCTATTCAATTGTACAGTGCTTCTATAACCTGTGCTTAAGCTCCCTATACCTGACATCGTTGTCCTGCCTGTAAAATTTGATCCTATAAATCTGCCCCATAATATTTCACAACTACAACATGTATGGTTTACTTGCACTCTCCTACTGAGAGCATCTGTAACCTTGTTCTACTTTCTTTTATTGTACGTGATCTAGAAGTCAAACTCACTAAGTGTGTCCAACCATATATATTGCCTAGAATTCAGATTAGATTGGTCAAATAGGTACCTCAACCCACTATGATCACTCATTAGAATGAACCTCCTGCCAAGACGATAGTGCCTCCATGTCTTCAATGCATGAATAATAGATGCCAACTCAAGATCATGAGTCACATAGTTCCGTTTGTGCTCATTTAGTTTTCTTGACTCATAGCACACTACCTATCCCTTCTACATCAAGATTATACCAAGTCCTCTCTTGCAAGAATAAGTACACACCACGAACTCTTTATCTGAATCTGCGATATTTAAAATTGGAGCATTTGTAAGAAACTTCTTCAATTGCTCAAAACTTGTTGCACATTCCTATGTCCATTCAAATTTCTTTCCTTTCCTATGCAGTGATGTAATAGGATAGAAATATGATAAGTTCTTGGTGAAACGCCTATAGTAACCTTCTACCTCATGAATGATCTGACCTCATCCATATTTCTAGGAGCTACCCATTCCATGATATATCTAATATTTTTTGGGTCCAATGTTATACTTTCCTTGGAAACAACATGTCCTAAGTAATGTACCTCTGTCTGAAAGAAGTGCATTTACTAAGTTTGGAATTCAACTGATGCTCTCTTAGAAATCTCAACACTACTTCTAAGTGTTCTGCATGTTGTTCCTCATTCTTGGAATATATGAATATATCATCAGTGAATACAATCACAAAATTTTACAGATAAGGATACAACAAACTATTCTTTAAGCACATGAAAGTCATTGGAGCATTAGTCAAACCAAAAGGAACCACATCAAACACATAATGCCCATACCTAGTCCGAAAAGCAATATTCTAAATATCCTCTTCCTTGATGCATACCTGATGATATCCTAATATCAAATCAATCTTTGAGAACACAACTACTCCCTTCAATTGATCAAACAAGGCATCAATTCTTGGAAATGGATACATGTCCTTTATCGTCACCTTTTTCAAATGCCTATAATCAATGCACAATCTAAGAGTATCATTCTTCTTCTTCACAAACAACACTGGTGCACTCCATGGAGATACATTTGGTCTAATGCATCCCTTTTCAAGCATTTCCTTCAACTATAATTTCAATTCCACTAACTTTGGAGTTCTCATCCTATAAGGTTCCTTTGATGTTGGTGTTGCTCCTGGTACCAACTTAGTAGAAATTTCTACTTCCATGTGGGGAGGAAACTCTAAAATCTCTATTGAAAATACATCCTGAAACTGTTGCAAGAATGGGTACTTCTTGAATATTTTTGCATCCTCAACATCCTTATCTTTATCACTGGAAATATGCATTGCAAATAATACACACCCTTTTATGATTGTGCTTTGCCTGCATAGTTGTGACCATCCTCAGTGATGTAGGCTTCTCCTTTCATTGCAAGATTCTATTTTACCCATTATCATCCAGGCACTCAATAGCCTTGTCATAAAAATCCACCTCAATCCTGTGAAGATACAACCAATCCATAACTAGAAGCATACTATATGATCCCAATGGAAGAACATTGTGTAGGCATGCCAAACAACTCAAATGCACAAGCTCTTACCTAATGATGAACTATATTCTTAGTACCTGTAGCCAAGTGCACCAACTAAGACTCTGCATGTACTTATTTTCTCAAACTACACTTATCCACCAGGTCAGGATTAACATAACTATAACTCGATCCAAGGTCAATCAAAATAGAAACAACTTGATCACAAATATTACCTTCCATCTCAATAATAGATTCTCGGCATGGAAAATTTTAGGGGCGAATTCCCCCCTTGGGCTGAATTAAGGGGTTTTATATTTTTATTGGGCGAATATTTTGTATCATAGTACATTGTTACAAATCGCCTCAAATTTATCTTATTAAAAAAATTAGGTATGGAGGTTAGCCCACCTTATTTTAAGGGAGAGAGTAAAAAAATTAAATTTAGCCCTTGAAATTAGGAGTTACAATCTTCCATTCCCCCTCATTTTCAAGAAAATGTATTTATGATAGTTATAAATAAAAATATAAATACAGTGGAGGTATGGTAAATAAACAAAAGCACTTTTTATACTTACTCCAAAGGTATGTTAAATAAATAAAAATACAAATAAACTAGAGGTATGGTAAATAAATAAAATCTCTTTTTATATTCAGTCCATAACCCTCTTTCTATTTAAGAAAGTTCAAAAATGAGGTTTCATTTAAGTGAATCCTATGGGCCAAATACCATATTTATAAAAGAGGTATGGTAAATTAATAGAAAATTAAATAAAAGGTATGGTAAATAAATAAAACATTTTTTTATATTTACTCCATATGTCACCTTATATTTATGAATACGCAAGCGTGTAAATAAATAAAAATATGAATAAAGTGGAGGTATGGTAAAT
>APFE030351211.1:157904-203549 GCA_000404065.3 Pinus taeda
AGGAACATGTCCATACCACATTTCATATGGAGTCTTGTTTCTTATAGCATTAGATGGACATCTATTCTTTATATATGCAGCACATAGAACAGCATAAACCCAAAACATTATCTTTATATTTTTGAAGAAGA
Source organism: Pinus taeda (assembly GCA_000404065.3). Taxonomy (NCBI): domain Eukaryota; kingdom Viridiplantae; phylum Streptophyta; class Pinopsida; order Pinales; family Pinaceae; genus Pinus; species Pinus taeda. The sequence continues at coordinate 158,036 of APFE030351211.1, forward strand.
GCATGGATCGTACCATATTTAAGATTGTCCTATTCATTCTTTTAGCTACACCATTTTGTTGGGGATTATAAGGCACAGTTGTTTGATGTTTGATCCCATGTTGGCGAAGATAGTTCTCAAATTCATTTGATGTGTATTATTTTCCATTATTAGTGTGAATAGACCCAATATGAGATTGTGCATCATTTTCAATCCATTTATGAAAATTATTGAATGTTTGAAAAGCATCAAATTTGTTCTTCAATAAATAAACCAAACACATTCTCGTGTAGTCATCAATAAATGTCATGATATATTTATTCCCATTTGCAGAAGGAAAAAGCATTGGACCACATAAATATGAATGAATGAGTTCAAGTTTCCTATGTGCTCTTGAATGTGAATCATCAAAAGACGGTTTGCTATGCTTTCCTAGAATGCAAGCATCACATTGCTTAAGTTTTCTAGGAATTGTAGGAAAACCGGCAACAACATTTTTCATCAACAAAGAGAGATTGTCATAGTTCAAATGTCCAAATCTAGCATGCCATAATAAACTTGATAGAAGTGTGCCTTCTTCATCATGAGAATTGTATGAGAAATGTTGTGCATCAGCAGAGGTTCTTTGCAGTTTGAGAAGGCTCTCTTCTTCTATTCCCCTCATGACAAGTGACTGGTCAGATGCTTTTCTTACCTCAAGCTTGCCATCAAACATATGAATGCAGTGACCTTGCTAGTAGATGTGGACCAATGATGGCAAGTTTCTCTTGAGCCGTGGGAGATATAGAACATGATGCAGAAGAAAGTTTGGAAGACCAGGTAGTTTAAGCCTGATTTTTCCAAGCCCTGATGGCTTGGTTTTTGATTGATCTGCAAAGTATACTGCTCAATCAACATTGTCAATGAAATCTTCAAAAAAATATTTTATATGAGTCATGTGGCAAGCTACTCCTGAATCAAGAAATCAATAATTTTTCCAAGAAACAAGTGAAGCATTAAATAAATCTTCATTTACTCCAATGTTACATTGTGCTACAACATAGTGAGTAGATTCAGGTGCTTTACCTTTGTCTGTATCATCAATTTTACCTTTCTGTTGGTTTCTTTTCTGCTCAATTTTGTCCCATGGTATCTTGCATGTAGAGGCATCATGTGATTTATTTCTTTTGCAGCGAATGCAATGCAAATATGCCTTTTCTCCTTGAGAATGTTTGCCCTCTGCCTCTGAAATATCTTCCTCTTCCTCTTCGACCACCTCTTCCTCTTGTAGAATATTGAGGAGGATGATTTTCTTTATGAGCAAGGCACACAACCTTTTCAGAAGATTCAGGGGCTGTCTTCTTTCCAAAAACTTTCTCTTTCAACAAAATTTTTCACAAGAGAGTCAAAGGTTATATATTTGAGATTTCCATTTGCTTGCAATGACTCAAGATAATTGGAGTAAGTAGGATAAAGTTCCTTGAGAAAAGCGATAAGAGGAATATCAAATTCAACCTTAGTGGATTTGATATCATGCATTATAGACTTTACTTCAGATGCAAGAGCAAGAGGATCATTATTTTGCAGTTCAAGAGTGAAGAGTTTAATCATGAGTTGAACAACTTCAAGTGCAAAATGTGAGTCATAGAGTTATTTCAACTTTTGTAAGGCTTCAAAGGTAGTTGAATATGACGAAATATGGCAACTCACCTCTTCATTTACAGATGCTACGATTAATGCATAAGCTTTGTTGTTCTTGTTTTCCCAAATGACGAGCTCTTTGTCTGAGGTAGGATGTACTGGTTCATTGTCTCCGTCTCCGACACACACTCCTTTCCACAACTCATTGAAAATGAGGGTGTGTTTTATCATCCGGGACCATTCAGCATAGTTCTCCTTGCTAGTGAGAACTATTCCCACCATGGATATGATTGAATGCATTCTGTAAAAAAAAATATTTCTGTTGATAGAAAAATACTTCTACTAGCAAGAAAAAATATGTGTACTGTAAAAAAATACTTCTGCTAGTAAAGAGCAAAACTATATTTTATCCATATAGAATATCACCATTTGTATTTTCAACCTTATTTCATACGATATATCAAGCATCCATGCCCTTGACAAAAAGGAACTGCTCACAGCACCATTATCAATATATTGTATTCCTTAAATCTAGAATGACTAATGAAATAAGGAAAAAATCTTGAGCAAAATTGTTTCTGCTCAACGCCCCTTTTTTTTTTAGTGATACCAAGGCTAGTCAAACACCTTCATAGTCTCAACATTTAGCACACAAAGATAAACTATTACTCCTTTCAATGCATACGAACCAACACCATTCCAAGACTTAACCTTAATGCCTCTGCGCTGATAAAATCATAAAAATTATGGTGGGATAGTCAACGAAAATTACGGAAAGATGGCCAAAACAAATCGTGTATCCCGTCCATACCCACGCATAGCCATGTTGTCTCCCCACCTGTTGCCAACCAACAAATCACGCGTTCCACAAAATTAATATTATTCAACAAAAAGGGCGCAGAGGATTATTGATAGGCGCAACTCTCAACATTTCATAAAAATATGAACCTGTTTTTTTTTATGAGTTCAACGCGCAATAGCGGCAGAAAATACGGAGGCTTTTGGGCAATAACCTATCAAGCATCTCCCCTTTGACCTCAAATCAAACCATTACAGCAGACCCCCATTGAAAAACTATATGCGTATTAACAAAAACTGTAACTATATTAACAGCAAGACTGTATTAATACCAAAATCCACATGTAATAACAGCAAAATTGTATTAATACCAAAATCCACAGGTAGAACAGGCTGTGTAACCATGAACCATCACACAGTATTCAACGCATATGCCAAAAATAGTGTATAGCCAAAACACACTCAACATATATATATACCAGTGTTCTTCAAAACAGGAGCATCATTCTCCACTGGAGCAGCATTCAAATCAGCGGAGCAGCATTCTTCACAATCGTTGCTAATCTCATATATCCAACGTTCTTCAAAAAGTATTCCAGAAGTCGTCCCTCTCTCAACGCCTTCTGAATTTAGGCAGTAAGAACAGTGAACAGACTATGAACACACTGCGCAGTAGACAGAGAGGACAGAGGGCACAGTAGACAGTGGACAGAGAGTAGTAGGCAGTGGAGTTACAACTATTTTGGGAGCTGGCTATGATACCATGTTAGACCAGGCAGTAACTCCATAAGGCAAAAATAATTCGTGTGTCATATTCCATCAAGTAGATGTTCGTTATATACACGAGGGAGATACTGTTCAGTTCATCTCCCGATGACTGTTCATATTTCTAATTTATTTATTTACATAAATTCACCCAATCACAAGGATTAGGTGTCAACAAATCTGCTTGTAATTCATGGAGAATTTCATAATTTTTAGCAGCTACAGTGGTTGCCAATCCTACAACCTTTGCTTCTCTTAAAATTTTGAGGTTGTTCTTATGATCATGTTGAAGTAACCCATCACATACTTCTCCTTATCTCTCAGATAGATGATGCAGTTCCTCCTCAGCCTTTTCTTTGGCTTTCTGCAACCAATGATTGTGCAACTTGATCCTTCCTTAATTTTTGGGGCAACAACCATAAATCTTGGGAACTATGTCATCCAGAGATGTATCCACCGAAAAATATTCATTCAACACTCTCTGCTTCCCTTTCAACCATACATCTTCTGTTGAAGAATCCTCGCAATGGTTAAGCCGACATAGGTTTTCCCAATTTCTAGGAGGGCCTTGAATAATATCCAGCCTCTTTGTCAGGCACAGCGTCATGACTTCCATTCGTATTTCATCTAAGGTGGAATTCCACTATGGTCATTTCTGCAATATGTGGATTGTGCTTCTTCCCAAATAATTTCAGATCCTTGGAAATGCACATTCTAAGTTATATGCATCCTTGAATTTCCTTTTTTTCAGATAACCTGGCTCTGTAGTTTGGGGTTCTAATGATAGAAAGTGCTCTAAAAAATAAAGCTCTTTCATTGCTGGCTGCTGAAGACATTCCAAAACATGGATATAGGCTTCATAGTATGCATTTGACTGGATCATTTCATAGGTTTTGTTCTTTTCTAAACTCGCAAACTTACTTTCATTGCTGGGAATCAGCTTCAAAGCAATGCTTTCCTTTTGAAAGCTATTGTTGTCCGCGTCCTTGGCAATTCCCCATACATAGTTCCAAAATCCATCGAAGGAAATGCACAGCAGTGAGCCAGACATCATTTGTTTCGATGAGCTTGAATTTGCTGCCTCCTCCTTTGTTGTTTTTAAAAGGATGCAGTGCTCCAACAATTAATCCTCATGTTGGATTCCAAGAAATTTTAAGACCAGAAGGGTCTAGTAATATAGGTTGATCATTGATCCAGAGCTGCAGGGCATTAATAACCAATAATCAATGTGCACAAATATGTCTTGTGCATACCAAACAAAGTAAAGGGGATAGTTGCAATATCAAAAATGTGATCCATTGATCCATGTGCATTGCCACACAAAATGAAAGTATAAATTCTCACTTCACATATTAATTAGGACATTCCTTATTAGTGCATAAATATGGTTTATAAAGAATTGTTACAAAATAATAAATAAAAAGAGCAGTGGTAATAAGCAAAAAAAATTAAAATCAAATTAAAGAGAAAGAGAATTAAAAATTCCATTTTATATTTTAAAAATTATAGGAGAATTTTTGCAAAATGTTTTTAATAGATATCACAAACTAGGTTTCGATTGGAATCATGAATATAGTATGATATTTTAATAGCTTAATGTTCATAAGCTATGAGTTTTATGGCTAATATGTGAATGTAAGTCCATCAAGCTAAGTCTAACAATGGATGTCCTATAATATTGGGACCCCATCTAGGTATGAAACTTGGTAAAACCACTTATCTTGGCTTGTGGAAGGTTTCAATAGGTTTAGGTGTTGATGTTTGCAATTACACCATAACTTGCAGACATTAGTAAACTTCCAAGCCTTTACCATTACCTAGAGTGGGTGGTTAGTCCACATGAGGTGCGGTGATTAGTGCATCATCCCCCCTTCGACATAGCTCTAGGCCATTGTTGTAATACCATGTAGGAATAACAATTACTTATGGTGTAAATCACAACTATAAAAGTACATAGAATATCTCCATTATATAATAATGGATGAGGTCCAATGCTGAATACAGAACTATTAAAACTGGGAAAATGCAAATCCCTTCATTTTTCTTAAGGGGGAATCAATGTTGTGATATTCACAATTGGGATTAAATTGACGAGGGTTCCAAATCAGAAAACATATTTGATATACAATGTGAGATTTGCGACATGGTCGTCAAATTAGCTGATTTACAAGATCAACTATCATTCATTACAGAGGAAAAAAGGTTCCTTGAAGATAAAAACATGAAATAGAGAGAATGAAATTGGGTAATGATGAAGAACAGATGCATCTTAAGGGCAAAATCTAGGAATTGGAAAGAGCTTTGGATCTTGTCAACAAGGATCTTGAATTGTCCAGGGCCATGGCAGTGGAGAAAGATTGTCAGCTAAATGATTTACAATACCTCTTTCACACCTTGGCGATGCAAAAATGTGCCTCCATGACGAAAGCAACTCTTTAAGGATTGAATTGAAAAAGTGTACAATGGCTTTAGAGAAAATTCTCCTTCGTTTAGACAAGACAAGGGAATTGGAGAGTGCTTTAAAATCTGTCAACAAGGATATTGATTCCAGAGATATGCAGTTCCAACAATTGGTGCCAGAATGTTAGCATTTGCTTGAAGGTGTGCATGAAAATGGAAAATCAGATAGTGTGGATGATAATGGAATTATTGACAATGGGCATGGAAAGGAGAACATTAATATATTCCATGAAAATGGAGAACCAAAAGGTGCGTACACGAATGGAAAGCCAAACAATGTTGTTGAAAAGCAACTGCCAAAGAAGTGGCGAGGAAAAGGAAAATCCAGAAGGTGAAAAAAACAATTTTGTTGAACAAAATATTTTCCGTATTACTAGCTTTGAGGAAATTCGGTACCTTGACAAATTTATGTATCAAGTAACATTTAGGATTTTTTGAAAGTTTGTTATTTCTGGATTTAGGATTTTTTGAAAGGTTGTTATTTGTGAATTTACACTTTTAGGTTGTTGTCGAACTATGCTCATATAGATCAAAATCAATGGTTGTTTGAGTAAATTTGTTGTTACAAATACCACAAAGCCACCCCACTGGTGGTAAAACTAGCTTTTTTTCCAAATCTATATCAATTATATTTCGTGTGTTTTTATTTACTTTACAACTATGAGACATGTGTTTCTTAAGTGTATCCTTACTGTTTTGGATTGCTCCTGTGTTAAGAATACATGTGGAATAAATATGTCGATATGAATTGGGTGCAGTTATTTACTTTACAATTATGAGACTTAAGTTTCTTAAGTGTATCCTTACCGTTTTGGATTTCTCCTGTGTTATGAATACATGTGGAATAAATATGCCGATGTGAATTGGGTGCAACTATTTTCGATTCGTGAAATAAAAATCTAGATGTCTGAATGGAATGATAAATTATCGCGATAAGAAATTTGGTTTGATTTCGTATTGACATTAGGTTAATGAGAATATATATGACAAACACACAATTTTGAAGATGTCCATGTATAATTAGTATGAAAACCCATCTAAAAAGAACTCAATTTAACATATGTTTTAGTTTGGCTTGAATTGATTTATAGTTCAGGTTTTAATGTGCATGTGGTAAGTTTCTTGTTTCATATTTCTTTTAGTTGTTTAACTTGATATCTCATCAAATTTGTTTTTTCACTAAGATTATTCCATTTTTATTTGACATCATGTTGATATGCATCAATCAAATATAGTTTAGTTTTTTTAATCAATGAAATATTGATTTTTTGGTAAGAATTTTCCATATACATTTTTGGTATCATTTGGTGATCCTAGATTTTTGGTAAGCATTTTCCATATAAATTTTTGGTATTATTAGCGCTCCTACCAATATTTTCTATTAGTATTTAAGTTTATATGTTTTTTTTAAATGTATTATATTTTTTGGATGGTTAATTTCATGTTTAAATTAGTTAAATATTTTCTATTTGATATTATTTGATGATCCAATGAGCTATAAACATTAAAAATTTACAATGTGAGATTCAATTTCAGCCTATGAACATGAGTAAATGTTTCCTTTTGGAAATGTGTTATATTCCTTATATAGTTAGTCTCATGTGAAAATTAGGTGATTGAAAGTTATATGTAAGAATGTATTGGTTAAAAAAAATAGGATTTCCAACATATATAAATATTAGATTAGATATAATAAATAATTCATAGGGACCCTTTGTTTGCTTAGTTTCTGTGTCCAGTCCCAATCCAGAAGCTAGTATTGACAACAAAAACATCAATACATGTGCGACAACTCAAACCACAATACCAGTTTCTAATATTTGTTTTAGATAACTTGTGGGAAAATAACCAATTTGAAGATGGAGATATTATCTGCTTTCAAAGGCCTCTCACAATAGATGATGAGGTTTTCCTGGTGCCTACCGAGCCTCTCGTTGAACAGCCAGCTGATGTCATCCGATCACACTAAAACTTCAAGGTGGGTCGATGCTAGGGGGAGGAAAATAACCGAACGTTCGATCATGATAAAGACAAAAACAACCATCTGATGTCATCAGATCATAGTCAAACTTCGAGGTGGGTCAATCCTAGGGGGAGGAAAATAATTGAACGTTTGATCATGATAAAGACAAATAAATTGTAGTAGGCATGAACACTTTGGAAAGAAAAGAATTAAGTATTACATCTCCAACTGTAGTCTTTGAGGACACATATTTCATCTCAGGATAAAGATATTCTTATAACATTGTTACTGGAGTTTATATAGCATGAAAAATAAGGTCTAATAAGGTTACCAGTGCTATGGGAAGAAATATTGCAATTTATATTACATTGTCGCTTATATTCAATAGACATTCAACCCCCATTGGACTAGTATAGAAGTTGATCATCATAAAAGAAAAATACAATTTTCTATGTTATAGAAAAATGAACCAAGCATATGGCATGTATTTCCATAGCACTTTTGGTGTTGGTGTTTAAATTAAATGATCTTAAATTGAAAAGTAAAATTTTAAGCATTGAAGCTCTTGATGATAGAACACTTTGGTTATGTATGATGAACATGTTGGTAGAACTGCGGGTTTTGTAAATACTTGGTGAAAGAACAAGGAATACAATATCTGAGTTTATATTTTTGGCAAGTCCCAGAATAATCGATGATTCACATTGTTTCGTACTTAAATTAACAAAGTTTCGAGAGGTCAATGAAATCATAGTTTAATTAATGGAGCGCCCCCAAAAGGCAGTTTAAATATATTATTTTAATTTCAAATTGGTCAATACTTTTGGTTATTTTTTTGCTTAACCTATTACTTTATAACATTTTCATAGCCAATTGAACTACTCCCATAGGTTCCATTGCCTTTATTTTCATAACTATATTGTACACCATTTTTTTTAACTTTTATGAATATGCAAATGCTATTCATTATTCATTATTATAATTTACAAAAATATTTTAATAACTATCCATCCACCAAAATAATCTATTATCAACCTCATAAAAATATATTTTATTAATAATTTTGATACCATCCACTTATTAAGCATGGCATCTCTGCAAAATCTTTCATATCGACCCTCTCTTAACCATTTTTAATTTCTAACCAACATGCACACTAAGCCAACAAACTCAAGCTACACGAATTGTTTTACACTGATGTTTCTACCCTAAATTTTGGATGAAAGAGGTTTGCTCACACTATAATATAAAAATAATAACTCTATTGTGAACATATAACTATATTGTGAACATAATAATTCTATTATGACTTTATAATCCAATCATTTTAATTGAGTTTAAATGGTGGTTTCTAACCATATTTTGTTAGAGGTATATCAAATTAGTGGTTTTAGTTATATATATATATAATATATATATATGGATGGCATACATATCTACAATAGTGTTTCTAATACAATTTTTCCAATTTAAGAAAAATATCGACCTCTCTTTGCACCTTTTGGGGCAATTGCTAGTAATAATTACACAAACTAAAATGTTGAATTAATATCTTTGAAAAAATGTCCCACCACGCTAAAATCTAGCACACCATGCAAATAGGAAAATGGGGTTGTCAAATCTAGTTTATGATTTGACACCTAAGGCTAGGGAGGAAGGAGATTATGTTATCGTGGTTGTAGAGTCGTGACTGAAATATGAGCCCATCACTAAAAGAGATAAGGTTGATTCAAAGAAAGGCAGGGTAGTAGATACGATGTTTCTTTTAATGGTGGTTTTATGCAATTTGGACTAGGTTTTGAGAAAATATTTTAAAATAGGTTACACATTAAAATAGTTATGTTATAATGATGATGTATGGAGGGGTAAAGTCATAAGTCACTGGTGATTTCAAATGAATTACTCCTCACTCAAATTCCAACATGGGCATGCTATTTTTGCAAGGTTGTGTTGATTGTATTTTAGTATCCAGGGCCTATTTAACCATGCAGTAGATCTACTGCAATCTTAAATTCTACTAAGTTAGAGATAGTAGAGAATTAGCCCTCTGCATGTTGGAAACTTCTAGTAATAAGTCTTTCAGAAGTTTACTCAGATTTAATCATGTTTCATCTTAAATCTATTACTCAAGTCTTTGTTAAAGAGTGTGTCTCTCAAGTCAAAGAAAATTCTGAGTGTATTCAAACTATACCTTTGCTAGATCCCGAGTTACAAAAAGAAGCCAAAAAGCATAACACATCCTATATCCATCTTGGCTGCATCCATATAGGTATTTCCATATTGACTCACAAAGGCTTAAATACTTTTGTTTTGGCTACTATCAAAGATCTTACCCATAATAAATACATTGTTTCACTTCTAGGAAGAATTGTTGCCCCTTTACAAATGGTCCAGTATGGTTTGACTGTTATCCAAATTTTTCAGTCTATGTTTTTTATGAGCATATTAAAGATATTAGCCAACCCCATATTAGAACCTTAGGCTTTGATATGAAGAGACATGGGAAAAACATATATATTCATAACCGAGGTTTTTTTCGACATACAAATACCCTTTATCCTATACTCCTACATTCCCTAAGTTGTGAGTACAAATCAAGTGTTATTGTTATAAAATATGCTCAGAACAAAAAAATAGAACATCAAACCATTCAATGGGAAGAATTGAATTTTCCTGAAAATTGGGTTGTAGATATCCCTAGATCTCCTCAGATCCAAAACATTACTACATCACAGATCCAAGAAACTTCCTCCTCTGTAATCTTGTCATTCCCTCGCAGGTCTACCATACCCCAACAAAAAATTGCAGCCACAGTTGGTGAATATAAATAAACTCTTCCATATATAGATGAAACCTCAGTCTCAGCTTCAACCTCCATCTCCATATATTGTATACATGTTTCTTTATTTGAACTAGCACAATTTTTGCAATTTCTTGAGTTAGAGGTTAAATGTCCATCTTTCTAGACCTTGGTAAGATTAAAATATCTTACCTATATGAGCACCAATAAGAATCATAATCCTCGAACTGGTGAATCTCCATCCTCCTTTTTAAATAACTTATGTCCAAATCCCAAATGCGATGATATTTCCTTTTCTCATGACAGTGTCTGTGTCATCTATGAATTTCTTTCTTTAGAAAATGAGGATGCTAGATTAACTAAAATGTTTATCAAAATGAGGCCCCTTGGTATGCCCAGGTATGGACTTGGATACCTCGAAAAAATGGATGAGCTTATCCCTACTTGCTAATTCAGAATTCCAGTACGTGAGAATTGCAAAATACCATCAAAACCTCAAATGTAGAAGTTTTCCACATTGATGGAAGGATGCTCCAAATACTGAGTAGAGTCTAGTTGGATGAAATATATGTTAAATTAATATATTTTTACCCATCCAGACTCTATTGAATTTAATATCAACATGCCTTTGGCTAAAAAGCAAAGCCTCTCCCAACAGTGGAAAGAATACATGGATAAAATAGATTCGTGGATATCTTTTTATGAGTGGAAAAACCAACAAGAAGATTCAGATGTTCAAATGATGACATAATATTCACAAAAGTATAAGTGGATAGCCTCTGATGGATCCAACGTTGAATCCCCCACCACATTTCCACCTTTGAGAAATATCATACTAGAAGAAAAGGATAAGTAGGAAAAAGCTTCTCCCATTGTCCTAAAAGATGATACTGCTACGGATACAGATAGTAGGATCCAACAAGTTGGGGAGAAGTTAAATTGGACAAATACAACACTTAAGGGATTAGTTGTGCATTCTTCCATACACAATGCATAGAAAGAACAAGTTTATTCACTCCAAGTCTCTATACATAGTATTACAAGTAGTCTAAATGATTTCTAGTTTCCTATATCATCAATTGAGAAATGGTCAAAGAAGAAAAATAAGTCACAAAACATCTGCCAGGGAAAATAGAAGCACAGTTTGATGATATATAAAAGGGTGTTAGTAAGGGTCTCTCCATCACTCATGAAAAAATCCAAGAATCAGTATCCAAGTTTGATAAGTTGACCTTGACAACTAAAGATAAAGAAATCCCTTCCTCCTTTCTACTCAGCGATCCTATTACCATTCATCAACCACAAAGGACTATAGAGAAGTTCCCTGCCTTATTTCCAAAAGAAAAAGCAAATATAGAAGGAACCTCTTATGGAATAGGAGAACATTCTCATCTTCTTCCAGTCTATGAGCCATTACATAGTCAGTTTACAAGATATCCAGCTCCTGACCTTAGTGGCAAGGGTAAAATGCCAAAAACTCAAATCTTCTTCCCTGATGGCCACAAAGAATGAAATATTGATAACATGAGTACTAGTCAAATTAGGAAAATGATTAATGAGATGTATACTAAATATAAGCTAATGTACATAAAAGTAAAAGGGGAGGTATAAGCATGTAAAACACTCATACAATGTTTCACAAGCACACTACAAAGATGGTGGGAAGCAGAATCTTGTCCTGCTCTTGTTGAAAAAATGGTTGATGAAACTTTTAAAGATGAGGTAGGAGATATAGTCATGAATCCAGATGGCACAACATAAGATAATATGATAGGTGCATTGACTTTCATGATACTTTAACATTGGTGTGGGGAAAACACTGAAATTTCTCCTGATGAATCTGAAATGAAAAAGAATGTCTCAGTATGATGATTTTCATAGGGATTGGGTACAAAGAATTTATGAAGTTAAAGAGAGCAAGAATCTCCTATGGAAACAAGTATATCTTGTTGCACTCCCATATAAATTTGTTGATTACATAAAGATCTAATAAGTCTTCCAAAATCCCTATGAGTCATACACATGGGGTGAAATATATAGTCTTATAACAAAAACCCTGGTTAGCCTCTGCACAAACATGAGAGTAAACAAATCAATCCAAAAATTCTCACAACTACCTGATAGTAAGTCAGTATGCAATAAGTATGGCCTTCTCTTAGATGATCCAATTGTACATAGAAGAAAGGAAAAAAAGGAAATAAAGAAAATACCAAAAAGAAAAAGATATTATTACCCCCAGAAAGCCAAAAGTTATAAGACACCTCAGAAACCTTTTAAAGGGAATTACAAAAGGATCGAGAGAACCCATTATTACAACCCAACAAACATTCATCTTAGGACACACAAAGAGAAAGCTTGGAATAAGTTGACCTATTGGCTTTGTGGAAACCGACGACACACTTCTAACATGTGTCCTCAAGGAGAAAACTCTAGGCTTCACAAAGGAAAGAAATCACAAGAAGCAGCAAAAAAGTTTTAGTAAAAAAGGTCCAAAAGAGGAATGAATTTGCTTGTTCAAATACAATGTCTCAAATGTGGTTCTAAGAATCACAAAACAAAAAATTGTCCAAACATTACTTTTTGAGATGAGGTACAGCTATTAGAACAAGATTGTTGTGAATCCACTGAGACTTCCATTTTCAGTCTTTCTGAATCTGACTCAATTAATGATGTTGTAGTCTTTGTATCCTATTAATGTATTTGCAAAGATTCTGAAAATTGCCACTGTAGTACTACAGAAATTGATTTAGAATATTCTTCTAAATATGAAGCAACACTACTCCCTAAATTAAAAGTATGTATGGTCCATTCAACAGAAGATGAAGATGCAAAAGTCTTAGCAAGAATCAAAACTCTCCTTGAAGGAAAAATGAAAGAAAAAATGATGGAAACTTTCCTACAAACCATGCTTAAAAATCAAGGATCGTCATCATCCTCAACCCAGAAAGGTCTACTCCTAAATGTCTTTTTGTGGATGCTTTATATGAAAAAAACACTAAGTCCTTTCAAAAGTATCACCAAGAAGATAAACAAAAAACACTTACTTTAAGTGAACTCAGCCATGAGATTCAACACCTCAAAAGAAAGATTCTTGGATTGAAAAATCATATTACTGTATTAGAAACTAGAAAGGAGAAGAACAGTAAAAACATTTCACTAGCATCCAGTCGAGTGGCACCTCCTACCAAAAATCCAAAAATTGAAATTTTTGAAACAAATTCAAATGATTTCATGTGTCTGAATGTTATGAGGATAATGGAAGTACAACACCAGCAATATCATGTCATGCTGAAGATTAGAATCCAAAATGAAATCTTCCATTTGAAGACCCTACTTGATACTGGTGCAGATATAAATGTGTTAAATAAAAATATATTCCAGCCAAATATTGGGTCAAATCACGTAGAGAAGTCATAGGTCTAGGAGCACAAAAATTAATCTTCAATATGAAATTCCAAAGGCCACTATCTGTTTTGAAGAATATTTCATGAATGTCAAATTTGCAGTAGGAGACATCCCGATTAGATGTATACTTGAAAATCCATTTCTAGCAATAGTCGAACCCCATGGTTTAGCAAGACTTGAATATGGGAGGTCTGGTTATTTCATTTCTATACCAAATTCTGATGGTTATTTGTAGGCCATTGCATTACCTTTTGTATCCACTCCTAGAATCTCTACCATGATATAGGCTATGAAAGAGCTAAACCAATCTGAGCTCAAATTAGAAGAGATCAAAGACTTAAAATTGAGCCTCGAGATTGAAGAAAGGTTGAAACAACCTAAAGTATAAAAAAAATCGATGAATTAATACATGAGTTAGAACAAGGATGTTGTGCAGAAGAACTTAATGTTTTCTAGCACCCAAAACAATATTTCATAGAATTTCCCTATAAGCTAGATTATATAGGAAGAGCCTACAAGAGTCGCGCCATACCTATGAATAAAGAATACAGAAAACTCTGCCAGAAAGAGATTCAAAACCTATTGGATAGGAAACTCATCAGAGAATTATATAGTCCATGGAATTGTTATGGGTTTTATGTTAATAAACACTCAGAACAAATAAGAGGAATTCCAAGATTAGTTATAAATTATCACCCGCTCAAAAATGTTTTAGTAGATGACACATATCCTATCCCACATAAGGGGAACCTCGTATCAAGGATTGTAGGAGCAAAAACATTTTCCAAATTTGATATGAAATCAGGATTTTGGTAGGTTTCCATAAAAGAAGTAGACAAATTCAAAACAACTTCCAGCATCCCTTTAGGACATTACCAGTGGAATGTCATGCCTTTTTTTATTAAAACATACACCATCCAAATTCCAAAAGGTAATGGACTAGGTGTTCAGACCTTATTTGTATTGGTTGATTGTGTACATAGATGATGTTTTTATTTTTTCAAAATCATTAGATGAGCATTTTAAACATGTATATAAGTTCAAACAAATAATTAAATTTAATGGCTTAGTGCTAAGAAAAAATAAATTGGAGATATTCTAGACCAAGATAAGATTTCTTGGTCATGTCATAGAGAATGGAAAAATCTCATTGCAACAAAATGTTGTTGCATTTGCAGATAAATTTCCAAATAAAATTCAAGACAAGACTTAGCTACACAGATTCCTAGGGTGCTTAAACTATGTCTGTAATTTCTATCAAAATTGTTCCCAAGATAGAAATTTTTTGAATCAAAGGTTGTAGAAAAATCCCAATCCATGGACAGAAGCACACACAAAAGTCGCTCGCAAGTTCAAAGAAAAAGTTCAGGTGCTCCCTATCATGTATGTCTCTAATGACAACCTACCCCATACAGTGGAAATTGATGATCAAGTTTAGGCTTCTGAGATCCATATCTTGATTTCTGAGAGATTTTTTCGGTGATAATCACATCAAAATTTATTTGTCGACACGTTTCAAACCAACTAGTGTGGTTCATCGTTAGGACAAGATGAAGAATCAGATCATGGCATCGAGTTAAATAGAGAGAATTGGAGGGAGAGACAGATCATTCCAACGACTAGAATGTAACAGTTACTTTTAACTAGACCAAAAATTAAGAGGATTTTATTTTCTATTTCTATTTTTAATTTAAAATACACACACACACACATATTAATATTAATTTTATATATAATATTGGAATTATGATAAAAAAAAATTACCTAATTCCTAATATGAAGGTCTTGGATTCTTTTTTATGACTAATTTTATGAGGAATTGTATTAAAAAAATATTTAACATAAATAATGTTGATTTCAATAGTATTTCTATTTCGTAGATTAATTAAATTATTAAGTATTCTCAAATTCAAATGGTTGACTACAAAAATAAATTAGAATAAATAAAGTTAAAGATAAAGGGGAATCAACCAAAGGGTCAAAATTAACTAACAAATAGTTAAGGGAATAAATGAGAAGGGAATTCCAAGGGGGAGAAATCATAGGAGACAAAAAAGGAGAAAAATGAAATTTAAAAATTTAGGCTCCAAGGGGATAAGAATATAAATAAATAAAAATAAAAAAGAATAAAAGAATTGAAAATGATACCACCAAATGAATCAAGAGATGGAACAAAAGAGCTAAGAAGAAATTGATGCTAGTAATATTGGATGGGGTGGGTGCTCAAACAACTCTGCAATAATGAAGAGAAAATTATCCAATTTTCTTCCAGGATTTGGAACCCCACTGAACAAAAGTATTATGCTATAGAACAAGAAGTTAAAGGAGCTTGGAATTGTATTGACAAATTTGATTTGCACTTGATAAATAAGAGGTTCCTTCTCAAAACAAGTGCTTCAACAATGAAGAAAGTTTTGTCTAAAGACATCAAAAAACTAGGAGACTAAAAAATTTCTAGATTGTAGGCTTTGTTTTATAATTTTGATTTTGCTATTTAACATATCAAGGGGAGTCATAATAACATTCCATATTTTCTCAGAGAAGATCTCCAAGTACTAACGCACTTAATGGTGATAGTGACAGAATGGAATAATGAAAGAAATATAGAGACTTTCAGAAATATCCATGATTCTACTAGTTAGAATGACTACTACAATATCTGGAAACCTAATTTGCAGCTGAGGAACACCTAGATTTTAGACTTGAATTTATAACCAATAAAGATCTGCAACATCTAGTACCTGAGAGAAAAATCTAACAACCCCATAAAGATCTTCAACATCTACATCTAGTACCTAGAGAAAAATCTACCTTAAATCTAGTAGATGGATACCAGACATGGTCTATACATATTTTGAACATCATGCTAACCTCGCAGAAGATGCACTCAAAAACCATTTCAACGATCTTGAGCTCATTTAGACAGAAGAACAAAATAGACTAGGAAGACACCATAAATATTTTTTCATTTATGGCCACAAAATAATCAAGAGATAATATTTCCAGACTTTCTCATAATCCTATTTTCAAAGTTTAGGTAAATAAGATTTCTTCGACGGAATTGGAAAGGCTGGTCAAGGTAGTCGATGCATCTAAATGTGTGGGTGGAGACTAGAGTTACGAGGACTTTTTAATAATCTCAAGAATATTGTAATTTTGATTTTTTATTGCTAATTATGCGTTTGGTAACAACTCTAAAAATCATGATAAAAAATGCCGGAATTTGAAGTTTAATGGTAAGAGAAAAATATTGGGTTAATTCCATGTGTTATGTTCGGTAAACATTGACATGGAAGTTATGAGTTATTTTAACCGGGTTAAGTTATTAAAAAGATATATTCATGTTATTTTAATTTTTTTATGTAAAATTTTGTGTAAAATAATAAATTTATTTGAATAATAAATTTTTTTATATGAATTTGGTTTATAATTATAATTTTATTTAATAATAAAGTTTTAGATTTAAGATTATTTTAAAACTATTTAGTTTTTAAAAAACTATACATCTACTTAAATTTTGAGAATTTTATTTCATCCTAAAAGATTACATATCTACAAAGTCACTTCGTATTATTTTTTTTCAAGCAAAGGTTCCAAAAGTTGTGCTAGGCTTTAGGTTATAATAATGTCATATCATAAAGTAGAATATTATTTAAGTCACAATATAATTAATAATATCATATCATTGGTTTGGTTTTTTTAGTAATAATAATAATAATATCCATTTTTAAGGTCACAGCCAAACCAGACACCAAATTGGTGTATGAGACCCCCTTGTTTGTGGGACAAGGGACCCACCTCTGCGCAGCGATTTGACTACTAAGTCTACGAAGGCATACATACTCTACCCCCCTCTGGTTTTGAATATGTGACCTCTTAGGAGGAAACACATGCTAGTACACTGATATTATTGACTTTTTTCTAGCAAGGGTTCACTCAGGTTTCGGCATTTTGCTTCTGTTATTAACAAAAATGGAACTATCAAACTTGGATAGTACAAGGAGATTTGGCATTTTGCTTCTCCTATCAACAAAAGTGGAACTATTAAATTTGAATAGCACAAGGATAGAGAAAGATTCAGCTTTTAGTGAAAATGTTTAATGAATGGAAAAAATGAAATTACTTTGTCAAATCCAGCGACTATTAAAGTAGAAAGTGAGTTTTCCCAAAAAAAAAAAAAAAAAAATCTTTACCTAATATTTATTCTATTAGAAATAAGAGACTTGGTATTTAGTGATTGAGTTTTTCAAGATGATATTCTCAAAACTTCTTTTCCTTCGGTGTATCTTCGCACCTTTGGGGGCAATTCAAGATGATAATCCCAAATCTTATTTTCCTTTTGTGTATCTTTGCACCTTTAGGGACAATTGCTATTTTTAAATTTAATGGAGGGGGCTTGACAGCAGGAACCCTTGGTGACGCTGCCATCTGATCTTTCCTACTCTAGTTTGGACGTCGCCGCAATTGTTATGGTTCATCGCCGCCATGATTCTTTTCCTATTGCCTAGTCCTTTTTTGCAACCATCAAAGTTTCTGTTATGCCTTGTTGCGAAGGGAGTTGAGAGGGTTGGGGAGTGGCAATGTTAAATTGGCAACTAGGGCCAAACTCCATGTGGGTCAGCTTATTTATGGCAGTTGATATTTTTATTAGATCCCTCTCGTCAAGAGGTGTAGGATTGATCCAAAGATCATCCGATTCCGATAAGTATTTATGGAGATATGAATTTATATTTGTTTATGAAATTATTATCAAGCCGACCAACTATTATGTAGGCTCTAGAAGCCCAACCGACATGTCTATTCATCATCCTCGCTTTAGTATAAATAGAAGGAGACTTTAAGTCATTCTTCACACTCACTCTCTTGTGATCTCTCTTCATCCTGTTTTGGGTTTGATGGAGAAAAGATCCAAAAGATGATGCCCTAATTAAGCAATGTGATGAATGTATACGTTATTCTTTCATGGAGTAAAACGCTAGACAATCATACGCAGTAATGTAAATGCTGGATGCCAGGCATTAAATGTAAAAGCTGAACGTGGTCATATAATACGTTGTGTATGGGTATGGAACGCTGTCATACCCTAGATCTGGCAGCGTGGTTGTCATAGATCTGACAGTATAAGATGCGTGGACCTATATATTATATATATATATATATATATATATATATATATATATATATATATATATATATATATATATATATATAAATATATATATATATATATGGGAATGAAGATATATTGAAACGCATATATGTAAACGTCTCATACATGAAACGCAGTCACTGTGGACAGTCATACGTAGTCTACATAAAACACAGACATTGGAACGCAGTCATATGTTACGCTGGTCAATACGCTGGGCAGCAACCCTCATATGCTGTCTAGAAACCCTAAACACAGCACTTATACGATGTCCAGAAGACCTGTTTCACGCAGTGATAAAAGAACAGAACTCACGCGTGGAAATATTCCGATGGTTTCGCTATAATGAGGATTCCACGTAGACATGGAAACTCATGCATATATATACTCTGTCACACGCAGCTTCATACGTTGTCACACATAGCAACATAGACGTTGTCATACGTAGCAACCCTTACATGATGTATGCATAACATATTCACAGTGATACGTTGTTCATGAAGACTGATGGAGACAGTCATTACATGCAGTCCATGGAGACAGTCAACATGATATCTAATTCGTTATCATATAAGGAACAGCTGCGATGGAGAGCAGGCATAAATGGTTGTCGCTGTAGATGAAAGCGCTGAAAATGGTTGCACTATAATACGTTGTTCAAGCAGTTCTATTCACTGTCAATGGAAACATCGAAGAGCTTCTAGGAGATTTGCTTTGTTGTAGGTGATAGCATGATGATAATCAACACAATGATGCATAATGATAAATGGGTAACATGATGATAAACAAGATCATGAGCAGCTTGATAAGGCCATGGAAGAAGCAGAATGATGTATGACTATGAATGAACTGCATAATGATGCATGATGACATGGAGCATGAGAACATGGACATGGGCAGCAGTTGAATGAAAACTTGGACATGATGCACAACAGCATGATGATAATCCACATCTGTAAGGACAACAGCATGATGATGATGCATATTAGTATGGGCAACATAATAAGATCATGAACATGAGGGGGCATGATGATTATCATGATTAGTGCAACATGGTGCGCTACACAATAAGGTGCAGCAAATGGACG
Source organism: Pinus taeda (assembly GCA_000404065.3). NCBI lineage: Eukaryota > Viridiplantae > Streptophyta > Pinopsida > Pinales > Pinaceae > Pinus > Pinus taeda. The sequence continues at coordinate 178,063 of APFE030351211.1, forward strand.
AGATGCAGCACGATGATAGGTGAAGGAGTCACCTTGAGAATCAGTTGAAGCAGAATGTCTTCAACTGATCTCATCATTAAACGAAATGATCTATGCTAGATCTAGATAAGTGAAAGTATTGACTTCTGTTGTAAATGTACTCTCTCTCTCTTTCTCTGTTTAACTTTGAAGATAAAAGAAGATTTGATCAAAGGGTTTTCCCACACATTGTGGGTTTGTCCCTTGCTCGCGCCATATCTTGTGTCCTCTTGTCTTGGCTTGTCTTCTGCGTTTTATATTTATGTTCTATCTGCAGTTTATCGTAATGCTGATGTGATTGCTAACTGCGAAAATTTAAATAAATTGCTCTAGCATAGAACATACCTAAACTTAACATGGTATCGGAGCTGAGGTGAAGACTATGCCCAAGCAAGAGTGAAAGAGCAATCACCAAAGGCAGTTGGGACAAGGCCGAAGGATCAATGGGTTCCTCATAATTCACCTAGGGTGAAGTCGAAGCAAAGAATGTTATCAAAATGACGCAGCAGAGGTTTCTGATGGCCCATCTAAAGATCACGTCATTAGGAAGTTCGGATCTAAGGGTGGAAGGAAAGGCAGATGCCTTGTTTAAATAAGTTCGACCGTTATGCAAAGGAGCGTCTGAATGGCAGAGACACATCTCTTGATGAAGATAACAATCATTCCTGGGACATCTTCAATAATCAAATGAATGACTGGTAATGCAAGTCATCAGGGAAATGGTCGACTCTTCCATGAAATCAAGAAACCTTAGAATCTCTTTTATGTACCTGATCACAAGAACCTGATGTCCATCTCGGAAATGGAAGTCAAAGGTTACAGGGCGCACTTATCGATCGAAAGGTACGTGTTTGAAAATAGATCTTTCAAAGATGTTTTTGAGTTTAGGGTTGTATCAAGTTGCAGGAAGTTCACTGGGGACCATGTCCATTGACTCAACACCGGAGGTCTGTGAGTCAGATGGTGACTAGGATGCCTGAATTCAAAAAGGAGCATGAAGGTACATGTCTGAAATGTACCGAAGGAAAATATTATAAGGGGATCATTCCCCTCATGCAGCAAGTCCACAGGTTTGGAACGACCCGAGGAGTTTGAGAATCATGATCAGGGAATCTCGTGTATACAGTTGGAAGAAAGCCCTCTATGGCTTGAAGCAAAACACCTTGTGCATAGTGTGAGAGGATTGATAGCTATCTAATGTAGCTGAGATTCACTAGGAGTGAAACCGATCCAAACCATTACTCAAAGGTTGTGGATGATAAACCTCTCATACTAGCACCTATGTCTAACAAGTGCAGACCCTCTCATTTATAGGAGACAGAGGGAGTTGGATTCTGAATGTGGGAAGATAAGCTGCAAGCTTGTGACTGCCTCGAGGATCTTAACTTTCAGAAGTTATATGGTAATGATGTCGGACCAGATTTGGGAAATGCCTTTGAGTTTCATAAACTCATTTGCGTTGATGTACTTGGAGAACCTCCATCTGGACATATGGGATGCAGTTAGCATGGTGAAGCTCATATTTGAGCCTCACTGGATTGGTGTCAAGAATCTTCTGAGATATCTTCAGGGCACAATCTCTCATGGATTGAGATACACTGCCGAAAATATGAAACCACATGATTATTCGAATGATGAGTGGGCTGGCAATATGGAGGATCACTAGTGCACTTCTCAGTGTCGTTTCTCTTTGGAATCTGCCTCGATATCCTGGATGAGTAGGAAGCAGAAATCGGTGACTCTGAGCAACAACAAGGCATAATACATTGCTGATAGTATGGCCTTCTGTGAGGCAGTCGGGTTGCTGAAGCTCTTCAGAGAGCTGTTTGTACACATGATGAATACCACTGTGACTCTCTGTGACAGCCAGAGGTGGGATTCGATTATTGGGGAATCCCGTATTTGACAATTGCTCCAGCAGATAGACATCAAATACTACCTTATCAGGCTCCATCGCACTGAGATGATGTATAGGATAGAGCCCCGAGGAAATATCAAATTTGTGATTTTCCTGAACGACATGGAGTCATCGAGAGACCTTTGTAAAAGGGTCTTGCATGTTGCATACATTGAGCTCTGGGAGCTCTAGGGGGCTTGCAGTTCTACTGGAACAACATACGACCACAGGGTGACTCACCCTCCCCTAGTGGTGCGCTCTGGAACAAGATGATTCGCTCTCTTGTGGGACAAGATGATTCGCTCTCTTGTGGAACAGGATGATTCACTCTCCTGTGTAGCAGGATGATTAGTTCTCCTGTGAGGCCTGGATTGATGTGTTCTCCATGGTAGCTTGGATTGATGTGTTCTCCATGGCGATTGTAGCAGGATCGATGTGTTCTCCTGTGAGGACAGGACTGATTAAGTTCTCCTGTCGATGCATCTTACCCATGCAGTCTGGGACTCATGGGAAGTACCTCTCATCTGATCAATGAGCAAGGAAATGAAGTTAGGGACCATAGTAGTACCAATGGACGCATCGTTGTATCTACCATACTCCCTACGCTAGGATGACCTCCATTGATTTGGGATCAATGATACTGGTCTTGGACCAGTGGTAGGAGTTGTACCATACTATGACGCTGACTTCGAGTCGGTTGAGACTGGTCTGGGACCAGTGGTACATACTCCGAGACTGACTTCGTGTCAGTGTAGGACTGGTCTGGGACCAGTGAGAGTGGTACATACTATGACACTGACTTCGGGTTGGTTGAGACTGGTCTGGGACCAGTAGTACACTCTTTGAGCCTGCGATACTGGTCTGGGACCAGTGGTAGGAGTTGTAACATACTATGACGCTGACTTCGGGTCAGTTGAGACTGGTCTGGGACTAGTGGTACATACTCTGAGGCTGACTTCGTGTCAGTGCAGTACTGGTCTGGGACCAGTGAGAGTGGTACATACTATGACGCTGACTTCGGGTCCACTGAGACTGGTCTGGGACCAGTGGTGCACTCCCTGAGACTGCGATACTGGTCTGGAACCAATAGTAGGAGTGGTACCTACTATGACGATGACTTTGGGTCGGTTGAGACTGGTCTGGGACTAGTGGTACGCACTCTGAGACTGACTTCGGGTCAGTGGAGAATGGTATGAGACATTCTCGATCAATTCTTCTTCTTCATAGTTCAATAGAGCTGAGCAGAGCAGGGCTAGCAGAGCCAGCAGAGCTGAGCAAAGCAGAGCCAGTAGTGCTAAGCAGAGCTGAGCTGAGCAGAGCAGAGCCAGTAGAGCTGAGCAAAGCAGAGCTAGCAGAGCTTAGCAGAGCAGAGCAGAGCTAGCAGAGCCAACAGAGTTGCGCAGAGCAGAGCAGAGCCAGTAGAGCTGAGCAAAGTAGAGCAGAGCTAGCAGAGCCAATAGAGCTAAGCAAAGCAGAGCTAGCAGAGCCAGCAGAGCAAAACAAAGCTAGCAGAGTAGAGCAGAGCTAGCAGAGCTGAGTAGATTTGGGCAGAACAGTGCAGGGCACCAATGGTAGAGATAGTACAGTCAGACTTATGGATCAATGGATGGAGTTCTCCGTAGTTGAGAGGGAGTGTTAAATTGGCAACTAGGGACAAACTCCATGTGGGTCAGCTTATTTATGGCAGCTGATATTTTTATTGGATCCCTCTTGTCGAGGGGTGTAGGATTGATCCAAAGATCATCCAATTCGATAAGTATTTATGGAGATATGAATTTATTTTGTTTATAAAATTATTATCAAGCCGACCAACTATTATGTTGGCTCTAGAAGCCCAACCGACGTGTCTATTCATCATCCTCGCTTTAGTATAAATAGAAGGAGACTTTAAGTCATTCTTCACACTCACTCTCTTGTGATCTCTCTTCATCCTATTTCGGGTTTGATGGAGAAAAGATCCAAAAGGTGATGCCCTAATTAAGCAAAGTGATGAATGTATATGTTGTTCTTTCATGGAGTAAAACGCTAGACAGTCATATGCAGTAATGTAAATGCTGGATGCTGGGCATTAAATGTAAAAGCTGAACGTGGTCATATAATACGTTGTGTATGGGTATGGAACGTTGTCATACCCTAAATCTAGCAGCGTGGTTGTCATAGATCTGGCAGTATAAGATGCGTCGACCTATATATATATATATATATACGCTCATATGGGAATGAAGATATATTGAAACGCATACATGTAAACGTCTCATACATGAAACGCAGTCACTGTGGACAGTCATACGTAGTATACATAAAACGCAGGCATTGGAACGCGGTCATATGTTACGCTAGTCAATATGCTGGGCAGCAACCCTCATATGCTGTCTAGAAACCCTAAACACAGCACTTATACGATGTCCAGAAGACTTGTTTCACGCGGCCATAAAAGAACAGAACTCATGCATGGAAATATTCTGATGGTTTCGTTGTAATGAGGATTCCACGTAGACATGGAAACTCATGCATATATATACTCTGTCACATGCAACTTCATACGTTGTCACACACAGCAACATAGACGTTGTCATACGCAGAAACCCTTACATGATGTACGCATAACATATTCACAGTGATACGTTGTTCATGAACATTGATGAAGACAGTCATTACATGCAGTGCATGGAGACAATCAACATGATATCTAATTCGTTATCATATAAGGAACAACTACGATGGAGAGCAGGCATAAATGGTTGCCGCTATAGATGAAAGAGCTAAAAATGGTTGCACTATAATACGTTGTTCAAGCAGTTCTATTCACAGTCAATGGAAACATCGAAGAGCTTCCAGGAGATCTGCTTTACTGTAGGTGATAACATGATGATAATCAGCACAATGATGCATAATGATAAATGGGTAGCATGATGATAAACAAGATCATGAGCAACTATGAATGAACTGCATAATGATGCATGATGACATGGAGCATGAGAACATGGACATGGGCAGCAGTTCAATGAAAACTTGGACATGATGCACAACAGCATGATGATAATACACATCTGTAAGGACAACAGCATGATGATGATGCATATTAGTATGGGCAACATAATAAGATCATGAACATGAGGGGGCATGATGATTATCATGATTAGTGCAGCATGGTGCGCTACACAGTAAGGTGCAGCAAATGGACGAGATGCAGCACGATGATAGGTGAAGGAGTCACCTTGAGAATCAGTTGAAGCAGAATGTCTTCAACTGATCTCATCATTAAACGAAATGATCTATGCTAGATCTAGATAAGTTAAAGTATTGACTTCTGTTGTAAATGTACTCTCTCTCTCTTTCTCTGTTGAACTTTGAAGATAAAAGAAGATTTGATCAAAGGGTTTTCCCACACATTGTGGGTTTGTCCCTTGCTCGCGCCATATCTTGTGTCCTCTTGTCTTGGCTTGTCTTCTGTGTTTTATATTTATGTTCTATCTGCAGTTTATCGTAATGCTGATGTGATTGCTAACTGCGAAAATTTAAATAAATTGCTCTAGCATAGAACATACCTAAACTTAATATGCGACCCCTTTGTCATCATTTTTTTCCTAGTTTCGAGCCTCTCTTTTTACTGTTGTTGCCTTGTTATGAGGGGAGTTGAGGGGGTTGGGGTGCGACCGCTTCATGTTTGTCCTTTTTCTTGGTTTTATGTCTTGTTTTTGTGTTGTAGTGGTGGTGGATGTTTGCAGGTGTAGGTTTGTGGTGGTTTTAAGACATTTTAGCCAAGGTTATCATGGTTGTTGTTGTCATAGATGTGTTTTCTTTGTCGTCTGACCGATTTTTTCTGCCATAGTTTCTGTGGGGTTTCTTGGGCTTACTATGTGGCTTATACCCAGGTTTCTTTTGCTGAGGGTTTCAACATTGTTGCCCTTTCTAGGTTTTTGCGGGCCTGTGTGCTTGGCCTCTTCCCAGTGCTGCAGGATCTATGGGCTTTTTTTGGAGCCATCTAGGCGGCTTGTGTCCAGTTTTTTGTTTGAGATCTAGTTGGTTTTTCTTGTTGCGGTTTCTGGTTTTTCTCAGGTGCGCCCTTTGGGGCTTCTTGGCAGGGACGCGTGCTCTGCTCACTTGTTGGCCTTTTGGCCACTTTTATGATTCGTTGTGAGTAATGTTCAGTGTAACGAATGTTCAACATAACACATTCCCATGAATATATTTATGGGTTTTTTTTTGCGAGAAAAAATATTTTTAAATTTAAAAAATATATATATAATTTTTGCATCATTCGAGATATATATTGTTGATTTAGTATATTATATTCCTGTAATTATAATAATCCAACTTAATTTTAAAAATAACAGTTAAGTCGTGATTAAAGTGTATAAGACTTTTTAGTTTGTGAAATAAAAATATTATTTTATTTAAAATTGTTACAAACCACTATAAAAGTAAATATATTTTCGTTTTAAATTTGATATAAAACTTATTAAAAAACACTATTCTTAAACAACTAAAATTTATTTAATAATAATCTATATCAATTTAATTATAAAGATATTAATTATTTATATGAATTTAATTCCATCATCTTCAAATCTTATAAAGAAACGCTGAGAATAGAAATAATTTGATTTTCAAATCTTATACAGAAAAACTGAGAATGGAAATTAATTGTAAAAAACATTCACACTCGATTTAGTTTTCCACAATCCTTGTAACCATATTTAATATGGGTTATAAACATATATTTAACGCATTAAATTTTAATATTATTATATAATTTACATAACATTACAGAATGACTCTGGTTTATCATGGGCCATACACGTATATTTAACGCATTAAATTTTAATATTATTATATAATTTACATAACAATATACAATGACTCTGGTTTATCGTATTATTTCAAGTAATTTTTCTTCCCGGTTTATCATACTATTTGAAAGTTTAATGGTAAGGGGAAAACATAGGGTTAATTCCAGGTCTTCCGTTACCTTGTATTAGTTGGCTTGGTGTAGGTAAATAGTGACGTGGCAGTTATGGGTTACTTCAACGGGGCCAAGTGATTAAGTAGAGTAGATAATTCATGTTCTTTTAATTATTTTTATCTAAAATTTTGCGTAAAATAATAAATTATTTTTCCTCTTACGAATTTTATTATAATTATAATTTTTGTTGTAATAATAAATTTTCAGATTTAAGATTATTTTTAAAATTATTCAATTTTAAATAAGTTATATATTTATTTAAATTTTGAAAATTTTTCCTTATTATAAACGATTATATATTTATAAGTCATTTGGTATTATTTTTTAAGACAAAAGTTCCAAAAGTTGTGCTAAGTATTAGGTTATAATAATGTCACATGATAAAGTACAATATTACTTTAGTCACAATATAATTAATAAGATTATATCATTAGTTAAGTTTTTGAAGTATATTGATAGTGTTGACATTTTTCTAGCAAAGGTTCATTTAGTGTTTGGCATTTTGCTTCTTCTATTAACAAAAGTAGAACTATCAAATTTGAACAATACAAGGAGATTTGACATTTTGCTTCTCTTATCAACAAAAGTGAAACTATCAAACTTGAATAGTACAAGGACAAAGAAAGATTTTGGCATTTTGCTTCTCTTATTAACAAAAGTGGAACTATCAAATTTGGATAGTATAAGGAGATTTGGCATTTTGCTTCTGCTATTAATAGAGATGGAACTATCAAACTTGAATAGTACAAGGACAAAGAAAGATTCAGTATGTTTAATGAATGGCAAAAATGAAATTAAAAATTCAAATAATCATTATTTAATATATATATTCTATTAGAAATAAGAGACTTCTTATTTAGTGATTGAGGTTTTCAAGATGATATTCCCAAATTTTCTTTTACTTCAGTGTATCTTTGCACCTTTAGGGGCAATTGCTAGTTTTAAATTTAATGGAGGGGGCTTGACGACAAGAACTCTTGTCGACGTTGCCCTCTGATCTTTCATGCTCTAGTTCAGACGCCACCACAACTGTTATGGTTCATCGTCGCTATGATTCTTTCCCTGTTGCCTGGTCATTCTTCGCAACCATTGATGTTTCTATTGTGCCTTGTTGCGAAGGGAGTTGAGGGTGCTAGGGAGTGGCGACCCCTTTGTCGTTGTTTTATTCCTAGGCTCGAGCCTGTCTTTTTACTGCTATTCCCTGGTTATGAGGGGAGTTAAGGGGGTTGGGGTGCGACAGCGTCATGTTTGTCCTTTTCCCCAGTTTCGTGTCTTGTTTTAGTGTTGTAGTTGTGGTGGGTGTTTGCAGGTGCAGGTTTGTTGTGGTTTTAAGACATTTTGGCCAGGTTTATCATGGTTGTTGTTGTCGTAGATGCTGTGTTTTGCTTGTCGTCTACCCGACTTTTTCTGCCACAGTTTCTATGGGGTTTCTTGGGCTCACTAGGGGCCTATGCCCGAGTTTCGTTTGCTGAGGGTTTCAACTTGTTGCCCTTTTTAGGTTTTGGCAGGCCTATGTGCTTGGCCTCTTCTCGGTGCTGCAAGATCTGTGGGTTTTTTTTGGAGTTATCTAGGCAATCTGTGCCCAATTTTTGGTTTGAGATCCAATTAGTTTTTCTTGCTGAGGTTTCTGGTTTTTTTTCCCGGTGCGCCCTTAGGGGCTTCTTGGCAAGGCCTACGTGCTTTGCTCACTTGTTGGCCTTTTCGCCATTTTTATGATTCGTTGTGAGGCATTAAATGTCATCCTAACTAATGTTTTTAACATAATACGTTCCCATAAACAAATTTACAAATTTCTTTTTTGGAAAAAATATTTTTAAATTTTAAAAATAATATATAAATTTTGCATTCATTAAAATATATATAATATAATATATTATATATAATAATATAATACTCTTTATGAATAGAGATAATTATAATGTTTTGTAATTATAATAATCATAATTTAATTTTAAAATTCATGGTTAAGTCAGTCATAAATTGGCTACAGAATTCTTTGGTTTATGAAATAAAGTATCTTTCCTATAAGTTAAATATTGGGTTATAAAAATCTATAAAAATTAAGTGTTTACTATCTTACATTGAAACATAAACCTCTTTAAAAAAATACAAGATTCTTAAATTACAATAATTTTTATTTTAAATAAATATTTTTTCAATTTACTTTAATAAATAAAATTATTAATTAATAAAATTTAATTCCCCATCAAGTATTTGATAGGCTTCAAATCTTATAAAGAAAAACTGAGAATGGAGGGCAAAAACAAACTGGATTTAGTTTTCACAACTTATATAATTTACCTAACCATACACAGTGACTGTTTTCCCATTCAAGCCTATAGTTTTGTTAAAACAGTTTATTATATTATTTCAGGTAATTGTTTTTCAAATTATAAGAAGCCTACGCTGGAACTATAGGTTAAGCTAGGTCAAGTTTGGATGTTTATAGATAGTTTAATTCTTCTATAAATTTATGTTTTTTATAAAATTTGAATCTGAAACTTAAGCCAGACAAACCAATTAATCTGCACCTTATAAACTATTTTGAAAAACATATATTTTAGAAAAAAAATATTAATGTAGAACCCACTTAAAAACCTGTGTGAGTAGGCACTTAAAAACCTGTGAGTAGGCACACAGTGCAGTAAAGCATATACATAAACTGGGCAAGAGTCAGCACAAATCCATCCCCAGTCGGGGTCAACCACTACCCATCAGCACTGAGTTCTACCACTACCCATCAGCACTGAGTTCTAGGTCATGAAGAACCTGACCGTAAGCATCGTTATGAGGTTGGCGTTCTGGAGGCTTTTCATCTGAGTCCTGGTATAATCGGCTGCCGACCGCCATTACCAGGTTGAAGCTCCAGAGACTTTTCAGATCCCGTGATGGTAAGAGCAAGTCTAAGGAATATGTAAGAGCAAGTCTAAGGAATATGTCATTCTGCTTCATAGTGGCAGGGCTTGCTGTGCTGTCTTTCCCAATACTCTTCCATATAGTTCGATGGCAAGGTTTTCCATCATGGCACTGGTGCTAGCTGAATTTGACAGAATGGAGAGGAGAAGAAGCAAGTGGCTCAATATTTGAACAGTTGATTTTAGTGAAAGCTATTTTTTCAATGAAACGATATATAGGTCGAATGTGCAGATGCCTTTTTGGTTCCCTGTTTGTTATGGGGCCACTTCTCTCTGCTGCTTAAATGAAGATAAACTTTACCATGGAAGATAAGTCAAATTTAGATATAAATTAGCTTTGAACCAGGGTTTTGTATGATGTGGATGGAACATTTATATTCTGGGAAAGGAAAAATTGTCATCATTTGTGTGTGCATCTTTTGAACTGGGATATTCTGTAGTCTCTATATCCTCAGGGTCCTCGGTAACCAAAACAGGTTGATTATGCTGGGGAGGATAAGAAGAAGATGCATCAATTTCCGAATCTGATGCGCTGGATTCTGAGTGGTCATATCTCTCAGAGGCAACTGCAGTTTCCATGTCTCCTGCTGTTTTGTATCTTCGGAGCAAATGCAATGGAGATGATCCATGGATTGGAGTTGTTTCTCCGCTTTGAAATCCCGAAACAAAGGTTGATCTGCTTGTGAAAGCAGGGGAAGAATGCTTTGACTTTCTATCTCGTTTTGTTTTTTTCTTAGCATTTTGTTGCCATCTGTTCAAAGCATTGGCTGTTTGTTCTTCAAATATTGCCTTCTTCATGTGAGATCCCATCTGCATAAAAATATCCCATCATATTTAAGAGCACATTCCTTTATACATGATATTTAACCAGAACAGAGTGTTTTTGAACAATCCAAAAGTTCACTAAGACATTTTTACATATTGGAAAAACAAAATTTGCCCCAAAAATGGATGTTCTCTATCTATCAACAAACAGGGTAAAATGGATGTTCTCTATCTATCAACAAACAGGGTTGTATCAAGAAATAAAGTTAAAATGATTTAAAGAAAAATCATCATTTCTATTTCTCTGCTTTTCTGAAGGCTCCAGACTGCAAAAAAATTTAATTGAACAAACAAAAGGAAGCATGTTTTAGAGTGGTCATACTTTTCATTCGAAAATCCTCTGAGGCTTTACCTGAAGCTCTCAATAGAGAGATAACTGTTGTACAAAAGAAAAATTAAACTCCACTGTTTTCTATCTCCTGATAAATATGTCTACTATGAGTTTAACTATTTATTAAACAAGTTGAGCTGATTTTTTAACCGTTTCACCGAAATCTGATGACACCATTTTTGGTGAGATCACAATGTTTCATTATTTAAATTGTATTTTTGAGTACAAAAATGGATTCAATGTCCTGAAAAATCCCTTAAACATTTGGATTGTGCAAATTCAACAACTGAAAGCTAAAATTTCCCCTCAGAAACTATGGTTTTAATCATTTCTACTCGGATTTTGGGCAAAATCAACCAAAAAAAATAAAAAGTGGTCTCATTAAACAACTGTGTTAATGCATTATCAAGTGACACGTTATCTCTAATTTTATGATATTTAATATCACAATGTAGGGTTTGATTAATCCATTTCTGTACAAAATAAACCAGGTGAATACACTAAGTGAATACTTGGACGATGTAACTCTCCTTTTTTGTAATTATATAAGCCAGCATGTTCTCAAGTTCAATCGATCCTGTCAAACACCTAAACTAATTGTATTTTCAATGAACATGGAGTAGACTGACCTGTGTCACAAGGGCATAAAGTGGAAGTGTGATGTAACTACACAGAAACTGCACAGCAACCCTAGACACAAACACAAGCAACCCAAGGTAATTCTCATCAGATGCGTAATAAGGTCTCTCTCAATATTCTCCTTACACATATTAAAGCTGCAAAACATTCAACCAGTGCTAAGGCAAAGAAGAGATGATGATATTAAATAAATAAAAAACAAACAGTTAAAATGATGAAGTTTGCTTGGAAGTTGGAATGTCCTTTACATGTAAGGAAAGATAAATTTCCTTCCTACCCAAAAAAATATAAATTAGCACACTAGTTTATATGTTGCATACTTACCCTGTGATAACTCTTACTATGATGAAAGTAAACCTCTCATGAAAACAAGATCTCAGGCCAAATTCGTACTGCAAGAATGAAGTAAAATTTAAATAAGGTGCACAGAGGAATCAGAATTGAAACTTTTTGGCTGTGTAAACTAAAATTGATTTAAAACACCTAGCACTGCAATATGTTACCATTGTTATAATAGTAAATCCAATGATTCTACATGCAAAAGTTCATTCTTTACTAAATGAACATAGAGCTTACCCATATCCACAAGAAGAAAGCAAGCTGAAAAGCATTCTGCAGAACATAAGGTAAGTTTGCTAACCATCAAACCATTGGCATTTCCATGACATTTCCATGAATATTCAGTAAACAGGATTCAGAAATAAAATTTGTGAATGAGGCATTGGTGTGAAAAGCATTTTGATACCTGGAACAGAGTGAAATGGATCAAGAAAAGAACAAGCTTAGGACGATTGAACCAAAAAAGTTTATCTGTTGGCTGCACTATGGGAGTTCCTTGAACTACAGCATGCCTCTCTTGAATTTCTAAAGCCATCTCTGTTATTATAGCTTGTAGCTTTGTGCCGACCAACAAAACCGTCTGCGCATTTTCAAGATCGAAGGGCAATAAGTCCAAAGAATTCAATCAAGAAACTTTCCAGGCCATTAACTCACATCATCAATAAGACAATCCTATTAGTCTAAGACTTTTGTTTACTTACAGTTAAGGGAACAAAAGAGAGCCAAAAGTACGCATACCATCCTGCTCAGAGAAACACATCCAATCCAAAAGAAAATATTAACTGAACAAAAGCGAAAACTGCTTTATGAATATGCAAAATTATGTCTTTGGCGGGAGAGATGAATCTTGAAGACTTACCATACACATTAAGAAGCAAAAAAATTACAGCAAAAGCCCACAAGGAAGGACTGCAGATAATGCATCAAAACGCCTCTGTTTAGGTAAAATTCACGGGGATTTTCAAAACCTTCCAAGAAGTTGACATAGCAAGGCCCAAGAAGGAAACCTAATATTATTTCTGAGGACCAAAGTTTTTGTGAACAGGGAAATCTTTACTAACCTGATTCCAACCACCCTCTTGAAGTCATCATCCAATGACCTCTTGATATATTTATGAAAATCAAACTTGCTATTTGGGCTCAAGTGAGCCTATACAGTTCCAATAAATAAATAAAATTATAGTACTAGTCAGATTCCTTACACAAATGATATGGGGGCTGATATAACAAAGATGAAATGGAAAAGATGATTTAAATTTATCCAGACTTACAACAATGAAGCCATGGCGCAAGGTCAAGTAATCAACTTTTGTTACTGACCAAAAGAATTGTCGAAAAAAGCATACCTGCAAATCCAAGGAAAATTAATGTTAAACCAGAACTGGATATTTCTCAGTTAACATGCAAAGGTTAAACGCAGATATATCCATAGATCATTTTTAAGTATGAAATACTTACCATCCATTTCAGAATCGGTATTCGGCTCGATAAAGGCATATGACGCTTTACAAATGAGGTTTCTTCGGTTAATCTGAATCTTGCAGGATCTGCTTGGACCAATAAAGTAAGCAATTGCCTCAATATACAGTTTTCTTAATACGCTCAAAAAGTTACCCAACCCAAAAGATTCTTTCTGTGTCCTTTCAATCTTTTATATTTAAAAACATTACACAATCAGCCAGCTTATAATATATTTTTTTAACTAAACAAGAATTTTTTGGAGAATCAGTAAATACAACTATTTCATAAATACCATTAACAGGCCAGTTACAACTTACAACTTACAACATGTCTCTAGCGACTTGAACACACATAATTGGGAAACAAACTGTTTACCAAACTACTTGAACTAAGATCCATTGACCAATCGACCTCTAACTAACACAGTATATCCCAATTAAAATTTGCAGGTTGCCAACCAGTTATTACTTTTCAACTTAAAGAGTCTCCAGAGAAGGGAGTAAATAAAATTCCATAGCAACCCAGTTAAGGGAGAAGAAATAAAAGAACTTCAACTCACCATTTGAAAACACATAGTCCAGAGTTTGTGATTTCCTTTCCCACTCTTTCCAACGCCTCATCTAGGCATCAAGAGGACTTGTAGATCTCAGTATTAACAGAGGATATAAACGCATGCAGAGGTCAAAACAGTAAAACCCAAGGCAGAATTTAACTGAACATTATTGGACAAAATAATTGATCTCCCCTTCCACCTACCTTTGCTCTTGCCAGTGCCACAGTTAAGATACTATATAACACATGGAGAACTGCCAGCATAAAGATGAAGATGTGGAGTTGATGCATGCCGCTTTGGGAAACCAGAGGATACTTACCCTGAATACAAAGCAGGACAGTTATCAAGTAAAATCCAACATAAAATAAATATTTGAAATTTGTATGGGAAGCTAATTTCAAGATGATCTAAATCAACTCGATCTCGGCAGGAAAATCAATCAAAGAATCATAGGACCTGGATAAAGAAACCATGCGCATTAAGACTAAGAGAAGGGTTTGGCCTCTACATGTGCGGAGCTACAATGTTCGCTACCCTCAGAAGCAGCTAAGACGCGTCTCCTTGGGACCTCCTGTTCAGTAGACATTGATTCCCATAGAATTTTTCGCATGTGCTCTTTTTCTTGGTCATTATCCCCTTCCACTTTTATATCGCTAGAATCATTTTCCTTCTTACATGGAAGCATAATATAAGCTATTTTTTTGGGTATACAAATCATAGAAATGGGCTTCTGTCCAACTGTCAGCAGAAGCGATATGAAACCCAGAAGCATCAACTCTGCAACCCAAAAAGATGATTTTCAAAAATATTTGCTCAGAGGACATATTCAGAAATTCTAGCCAGCAGATGCTAAAAGAAATCAGTGTAGTTGCCTGAAATTATAGGCTGAAATTCAATTTAGAAAATCCAAAACAAGCTACCAATGCAATCTAAGCAGATCAGTTAAATACATAAAACAGATATTGTCAAGTTCAACCCATGTAACCATTTTAGAAGGAGGTTCTATCTAAAACAGCATAAATTTGTTGTGCAAATTAGATTCAGAGTATTTGGGGGATAGACTACAAGAAGCAACATGGTGGGTATGAGTGGTTTCGATTATCCATTACCTGCTTTCAATTTTTCAAGCGCTTCATATAGAGCCTTTTTATTTCTTCTGGAGAGCCACTGTAAATATAATGACAGAAAAGGGCTTTATTAGTACAGATGCAAGCAGAATTCAAAAATTGTAATCCTGTAGATTTGTTTATCATGTCTTCCTCTATCAGCATCCCTTTCCTATAATAACCAAAGCAATAATTCTACTTCTAATCACTGATGACATATGGAATATGAGCCATTCATATTGGGTTTTAA
The DNA here is from genome assembly GCA_000404065.3 of Pinus taeda. NCBI lineage: Eukaryota > Viridiplantae > Streptophyta > Pinopsida > Pinales > Pinaceae > Pinus > Pinus taeda. The sequence continues at coordinate 193,363 of APFE030351211.1, forward strand.
AAGTGTGCTTTGCTGGTGAATACAGAAGCCAAAATTTATAAAATTCCTACCAGTCAAAACAATGAATGCGGAACTGAACTGAAGTAAGATCACTTCAACTAAATTAAAAAGTGCACAGTTGAGACCTAAGCAAAACCTTACATTGCTAGCATAATGAATACCATGTTCAAGAAGTAAAGAGATGACCACAAATGCCAAACAAACAACTGCTACTGCCCAAGTAGGAGTTTGCTCTAGAGAACGGTCATTGCCACGGTCACCTCCTGCCATATTCTTCTCACAGGACTGAGAATTGCTTCTAAATTCACCACAACCTTAGAAAGGAAATTTCAGCAATTTAAAACAATTCCCAATCAGGGTTGATACTGTCAACCACACTATCGTCTTCTCAATTCCCAAATCCTGAATTCAAGCACAGGAACCCGCTCTGTGAAATACAGACATCGTGAGGCTATCCTTTTAATTGTGTTGGTGTATGAAAGAAGACTACCTACTGTAGCTTTGAATTTTGTAAATAAAGAACTCAAGAATTGGTCAACTGTGGAGTCATTCCAGTCAATGCAATGGCGTGGGAAGGCCAAGTCATTCAATTTGTCAGTATAAACGTGGACCCAAGTCCATCAATCCATACCCATTCGTATTAAAAACAAATATATTTTTACAGCTAAAGGGCAATGGCATTGAAGCTGACTGGTGTATGTAAGGCAACAAATAAATCTACATACACCAAATAAATCCTAAATCCTATGCTATTGGGTACTATTGGGTATTTAAGACTAGTAAGAATACATTTGGTGAACCTGAAATATATCTCTGCATTCGCGTGGCATGGGCATGAGCCTGAACATAGATATTTAATGTGACTTTTCAGCATTGACGTTACATCCATTTGGATGGTAATACATAGATGGCATAGCATGTATGAGAGATACTCGCCTTCTTTGCCGAACTTTCCGTCCACCTCGCCATACACCGTCAGAACGGACCAACGCAATTAAAGTATGGATCAGTAGATAATACATACATGTTATGGCATCTATGTATTACATGCTCGCATTATAGACTCGGCTTCACTCGTTTCATTTTCATCGCAACTGTTCTGAGATGAAAAACTGTACCCTGTCTGCAGACACTGCCGCCAGGATTGGCCCATTAAACTGTACCCTGTCTGCAGACACTACCGCGAAGATTGGCCCATTGCTTCAATTTTGAGGACTTCATTTCCTGCTTCCGCAATAATGGAGGACAAGACTGAGTGAAGCAATAATGGAGGACAAGACTGAGTTCGTGGCAAGTGCTCTGGTTTCCTTCAGCAGAAATACAGAACAGACAACACTGACACCGTGGGAGCTATGAATGAGGTGAACTGCTCCAATGGCAGGGTTTCACAAAAACAAACTGCAGATTTCAGCAAATGTATTCGTGGTTTTGGAAACAAAGAGAACAGACCGAGAAGAATTGAAATGGATGAAAAGATGGCCGGGGATATATATATATATATAGCAATGAGGTAAACCGGTTTTTTATTCTGCTTTTCATATTTATCTATTTGGAAAAGAGATATTTATGGGGGGTTTTGGGAATTCTTAGATATTTTATTTGGGGATCCAGCGGGAATGCACATGAATCCACCACCGTATGTCAGCTCGGTAGCTCTGGCAACACGAATTTTCAAAATTTATAGCTTGTACATATTATTCAGGTTAAACTGTGAGTTAGAAATAATTTTCTTGAAGTTGTATCATTCACTATTATTTTTTATTCTTTTGGTAAATTAAACAAAACCAATTTATTGCAAATATACTGAAAAGTTACGGAGATATTGACATATTGTCGTTTCTTTCGATCTACAGAACCAATTTATAGCAAATATACGGAAAAGTGATGGAGATATTTACATATTGTCGTTTCTTTCGATGTACTTTGGAGATTACGACCGGTGTGTCCAACCTGGTTCAACGAAGAATTATTTCCAATGCCAGCCCAAAATCATTGTGATGCTCAGCTGTGTAAGGGATTGCGCGATTTTATAAGAGATTTTTTTGCTTTGGAAGTAGTTTTAGAAAGGCAAATGAACAGGGTGGATGGTATGCTGATACATATACATGTATAGTTTAATTTGAAATTAACCTTATATTTCCTAACAGAAATCATATTTGAATGGAAGAATTATAGTTTAAATTAAGGTTTACATTTAATTTTTAATTTGATTTTTCAATATTGATAAGTTAAAATAAGTGGTTATTTTGTATTATGAAAAATATTTTTAAATTTTATATATGTTTCACTTATCATATTTTTTTTTCACTGTATTAAGTTGTGTCAAGTTATGTAAATATTAAAGAGGAAATTTTATTGTAAACCAAAATTTTAAGTACATGTAGATGGGACTAATTCTCCATTATTACAATTTATATGATATGTAGTAAATTTAATTGTATCATTTATATTTTATATATGAATCATATTGAGGGAATTCAATTGAACCACTTTCTTATAATGTATATATAAATCATAAAAAAAATTAATAGACTAACTACTTTTTCCTCTCATAAACATCATTTTTCAAATATAGTAAAATTAGTTTTCATTCTTACATCATAAATATCCAATTATCAAAAACATAAAAAAATACACACACACACATATATATAAATAATATTATTTTATGAATATCATGTATTCTAAAGAGAACTATTTAAAAATTCCAATAACAAAATTTACATTAAAAAAACACAACTTCACAGAAATATTTAAAAAAATATAACTTCCAAAAATCTTTTTCATAAAAATTATAAACCCAATAATCACTAATCACTGAACATGTAAATTATGATGCATAACACCATTAATATATATATATAACCCAATTCTATGCGAGAGCTAGCCTCAACGTTGGACGGAACAATCTAGCACTAATTGTAATTTTGCATATGAATAATGAAGTATGAAGTTTACTTCCTTGTGAACGTAAAGGAGAAACAATAATCAAAGATGTTATCTCCAGCCCCTTAGTCTTTTTGGGATATGTCTTCTCAAATCTAGGAAGAGGGTAAGAGTTATAGAATATTGCTAAGCCTTTAATTTTCAGTGACTTATTTGGTATCTTTTATATTTGAGATAGAATAATGCCATCTTTTAATTTCGAAATTGTCTGCAAATTCAAATGAGAATGTAAGAAACAGAGAGCAATGTTTCATCTTTGGATAAGGTTATTATTACCATTTCTATGCCTTTAATTTTAAGGGACTTGTTTAGTATCTTTTATATTTATTTATTTGAGATAGAATAATGCCTCCTTTTAACTTTAAAATTGATAATTAGGTGAAGTTGGTTGTGTCCGTGGAAGTTCCCAACAATCCCTAATTTAACAACTGTTCAATGTTGTTGATTTTTTTCTTCCTATCTTGCTACTGATTGCAATTGTTGTTTGTGCAGAGATGTTTTTGAATTTGAATAGAAATCACTATAAATTTCTTTTAATTTTTTTTCTTTATTAAGTGTTGATTGTAGTTGTAGTCATTTATGAAGTGTTGATTGCAATTGTCCTCATTTAAGAAGTTTTGATTGCCATGGTTGTTTGTGTATAGATGTTTTAGAATTTGAATAGAAATCACTAAAATTTATTTTAATTTTTTTATTTATGGAGTGTTGAGAGTTATGGATCAAATATATCAAGATGTACATCTTTTTTTAAATGTAAAATATGAAGAAGGGTTTGCATCTAAAGAGATTTGATTTCTCTAAATTTTTGGTAAATCCTAAAATCTAGCCTAATTTTCAACAACATAATAATAAATAAAAAATTTATTTTCACTTATTTTATATAATATAGACTGAAATATTTTATTTCTTATTCACATTCTCCATATTAAAATGTGAATACATGCTCTCTTATCTCCAAAAATAAAGAACATATGTACATAAAAGAAAGTATATCTATATTCCTTCAACCTCAACAATGCACAAAGTTGCAACGTTCAGAAGGGAGAAAGCATGTCCAACGAGGAGGGAACATTGCATTGATCATCATGAAGCGCAGAGAGAACTAGTCGGGGTAGCAAGAGTTGTGACATTTGATTATCGAACCAGTGTCTTGAGGTTGAAGGAATATGGATTGGGTTTCAGAGAAAGAACGCAGATAGGACCTCGTCGAAGGCGGTGTCTGGTGGTCCATACTTTAATTATTTAATTGCGTTGGTCCGTTCTGACGGTGTATGGTGACGTGGACGGAAAGTTCAGCAAAGAAGCTGACTATCTCTTATACATGCTATGCCATCTATGTATTACCATCCAAATGGATGTAATGTCAATGCTGAAAAGTCACATTAAATATCTATGTTCATGCTCATGCCCATGCCACGCGAATGCAGAGATGTATTTCAGGTTGACCAAATGTATTCTTAGGAGTCTTAAATACCCAATAGCATAGGATATATTTGTTGCTGTGTATTTAATACCCAATACCTTTAAATCATTTATGGGTAATAGTTGACTTGTTTATAGTTGTGAGACAGCCTCAAACTGTTCTTTTCTAAATCATATTCTGATATACACATTTCTCTGTTGTTGTCTTTGTTTATATAACAGGAAATCATCGATCCAAGATGACCACATACTTCGATTCAGAGCCAGACAATCTGATACACCTGTTGCCATCTCATCTCAATCTCAATCTCAATCTCTTTCTCATTGGCCACACCGGTTAAAAAAAGTTGTTATATGAAACCGCCATTTTTGACACACAACACAGTGAATGTATTTTGCATACTGGTAGGATGTTCATACTGAAAGCAGATATCCTTCTTTAACATACAACACGATATTGGAACCAATAACAGTTTGAGCAGGTGAAATGGTTAAAATCATTTGTAATATTGGAACTAATAAGGATTTGAGTAGGTATAATTTAGATTTTAATAGTCAAATCACTACATTAAAGTGGAGATGTTGTTTTTCTTGTTACACAAACAAAGAGTTTTATATATTAATTTGGTGTTTGGCTTTGTGAAATTCTTGTTCCACAAACAAAGATCTCAGACACCAATTTAATATTTAGTTTGGTTAAATAACTTATTTCCCAAACAAAAAAATCTCATATACTATTTTGATATTTAATCTTTATATTAAAAATAAATTATTAATATTTTAAAAAATCAACCACTTTCATTCAAAATTTAATAACTAGCAATTGTCCCAAAGGTACAAAGAGAGGCCGATAGACTTTATGAAGTTGGAATTGTTGAATTTTTATAAAAATTAAATTAGTACCAAGTATTTTTCTAAAAAATATTAGAAAACACACACACACACACACACACAACACACATATATATATATTTTAAATTAATTAAAATCTCAATTGTATTTTCAATTTGGGTATTGGTTAACTTTTATACAAACATATGCTTCTACAATTGTAAATCTTCTCCAACTTTGATTCATATTTGTCGTGAAACATGCCACATTAATGCATTGCAATAAGAAATATTTTAAAGAAAGGTCGAGAAATCTTTCTTTATATAAATATATATATATATTTTTAATATGTTTTGAATTTATTTAAAAATGAGCAGTTTGTATCAAATCTATCTGTGCTTGTCCCAAGTAAGATCCATTTTTGATATTTCATTTACTTAATTATTCAATCTTTTTAATATTTCTACTCATTATTTGTTCACAATGGACAGTGCAGACCATTGTCACTATGAAGCTCCAACAAACTGTATAATTCATACGGTTGGGCAGTACTTCTTAAGCAAATGCTGTGAATTTTGCATGGTCTTTACATAAAATTGACTGCACGAAAAATGAGATCCAAAACTCCATTTCTAATTTTTCATTTTCAGGCAAAACAAATAAAGACATGCTCCTTTTGTCTTCTAATTATGTTTACCCCTTATGTGTTCCTGTGTAGTTGGATGGAGTCATTCTGCAACTACGTTGAGATCTTCGGAACTTGATCAGGAATGAATAATAATGGTGCATCAAGCAAACTTCAAATTCAATTTGGGTAATGCAAAACGGAACAGAAAAACACGTCATTTTCGTTCAAATGTACAACTACTGTAAAACAATTTAAAAAAAGTAGAAACAAAATTTTAAAATTATCAGAATTAAAACTATAATTATAAACAATTATTTTTAGATCTTTAGCCTTCAATCAAAATCATTACCTCTGGATGAGTAAAAAGAGAATATACTTGATGTGAATCACATTGAATAAAATAATTACACACTAGATATCACTGAATGTTATGTTATCATGAAATGGGTGGTGCAATAGGCATACAAAGTTTCTGAAACGAGAACTATCACATATACAATGTACATTTGTCTTAAGCATCCCAATCAGTGTTAGACACTTCAAATTTCCATACAAAGGATTAAAAAATTTATGAAGAAAGGAATTCGTTCAAACATGTAGGTTAATAAATAATTAGAAAAGATCTTATGGCAAGTTGAATTTGAAACTTTTGAATCAAAAGGAACAAAATGCCAGCTCCATGTTACATAATAGGAATCTAGCTATTGTTTTCTGATAGTAGACAGGTATAATGCACCACTTAGCTCACAATATAGGTTGATAAAACCTCTGTGATATTTGGAGTCTATACTGCCTGCCGACCCACCTTCTGGGTTGCTATTGATATTGTACAGCTTATTAAATCTGAAATAGAGTAAAAGATATAGGAGACAGAACAGACTGGGAATGTAAGTCCTTTATAATGGAAGAAAAAAAGAGAACAGAGTAGCATGTAAACGCAGAAGAACATAAAGAAAACCAAAAGACTTTCTGATTCAACATGTATTTATTGGGGTCCAGATTCATTCACATGTATTTAAAAAAGCTGACATTCTTGAACCAAAAAAGGAAGAGAATTTGAGAATTTCATGTAAATGTATTTTAATTTAAAAACAAACAATTAACCACTCTATAAATGTCATTGCAGAAGCCCATGTAAGGTACACATATTCCTATATAACATTTTTGAAAACAAAAACAAAGATAACTTAACGTGAGTAGCATAATAATTGGCATGCCATGAACAATAGAAACCACACTTAAAAGCCCAAATCTATGTAAACTGAGTCTTTATTAAAATTGCAGGTACATGAACATCTATGACACTCCACAACTATGTGTCATGTCTGGTGGAACATACTAGACTTATTACACACCAATTGGAGAGACGGCCACTATTTAAGAGATTCTATTGATTCATGTGTGGCAACTACAAGTGCCGCACTGGCAGTTGGGACCGCACTTGTAGTCGTTCTCCAAAGATACATCCGCAACATGCCTATTTACACCAAAACCAAATAAATTCAATTATCATATCATTATGGAACCATAGAAATGAAAGTTATAACAACTAAATATAACGCAATACCCCATCTCATAGCTTGTCTCCACAATACTGTCCATCTGGAAGCCCTTTTTACTGTGCAACAAAACAACCCAAAAACGAACGAGCTCAGACGTAACTAGATTCGAACTTGTGACAAACGACACTAAATTTGAAAAGGAAAAGGAAGAGATATTGATAGAAATTGAGATTAAAAAAAAACATACATGCAGTGGCTCTTGTCAGTGCAGTCGCTCGACATGTTCACAACAACAAGGATCAAAAAAATAAAAGCCTAGAAGGCTTATATTGCAAGTGTGATAATACATGAATGGAGCCCCATCTTGATGTACATTGTTCTCCATCCTCCACACTTCAAAAGAATTTGTTATAAATGTCCATTAACTAAGATTCCATTGCTCTCGAGGAGGAATATTTTACCAGAACATCAGTTGTGTCTGTTGATGGTGTTGGAATGGTGAGAATGCGCCCCTTGACATGTAAGAGAATACCAAGCCAACAACCACTCGTTTTGAGATGAATGGGTATAATAAAGGATACAGTAAACACAAAAAGAGAAGATCAAACACTTTACAAACCTGCACATTGTAACTCCACTGATAAAGAGAACTTAAGCTAAACATTACAATTGGTAGATGGTGGGCCATCAGAACAAAACAACAAGGTTGTGTTAAGGCAAACTACAGATAGAAAAAACAATCTTTTTTCGATGCACTATACAATAATTGAATTCTAAAAGTGTAACTGAAGTTGTGTTTAAAACTTTAACATTATCTGATAAATCTTTGTACATGATTTTATCAGACCCTGCCAAGTCAACTTGGAATTGGCACTTCTACCCAACCTACCACCCAAACCAGGTCAGGTCAGTTCCGAACCACCCAAACCCAAGTTTGACTGGAATGACCTGCCCAAGACCCATTGGACCAATTTGATTCAACTGGGGGCTATTAAATTCTAAATAATCTATAATTTTCTAGTTTTCTATATCCCGAGTCATTTTCAGGTTGATTGGCAAATATCTTCCGAGTTTTGTGTCAAGGTTAACTAGTGAAGCAACACATGTCCCAAGCCAAATAAAGTCTAGTAACTTTATAAAAATGCTAGTTCTTTGTTCATTAAAAGTTGTATTAAAGCAAGTGAAACTTTTTCAATTGGGGAAAACACCACTGATGAGTGAACTGAACATTTAGGAGCATGACTGTTGCATTTCACTTGAATACTTCTAAATATTTCACTTGCTTTTGTGTGTTTTTCACAAGCAATTCTACAGAAGACAGTTACATGCTTTGCAATGTATTTCTTGAAATTTTACATATGATCTACACATAGAGACGTGTTTGGTAGGTAATAACTAAACATATATACAATGAAAGTATTCTTTGGCTTCTAAACATATGTACAATAAAAGCATTTTATTACATATAGATGTAATTGACAATGAGCAGCTAATCATATATGCATGATGGGGCATGGCATCAGCAACACCAATTAATGTTTATTGTGGTGCCCAACTATGCGAGTTGTTCCTGCAATTGATGCTGCATTTTCCTGTGTGCATCCCTTTCATGGATGTGAATTGTTATCTTGAGTATTTTTCTTATCTTCTTTAACAATTCAATGGTTGGAGGCAAACGGTAAAGAGGCAATGATTGTTGGGGCAGGATCCTTGTTTGCATATCTTGTAATGTAAGTTCTTGTTGCTGAATTTCTTGGCAATACTCATACAACATTCGTAGGTAGCCTGTATCCATACCTGTTGCCATCCAAAAAGAAAACATTGTAAGTGAAAATGGATGTGTTTGACGAAAGCATTTTTTTTAAAGAGATGAAGTAAAATAAATAATTTTTAAAAGAAATTTTTAAATTGCAATGAATGCTCGACGTGGGAAACATTTTGTTTGAATATTTGAAATAAAATAAACGATTTCAAACTAATATAAATTCATATGAGGTTAAATGTAATGGCAAGCAAATGTATGTGAAATTTGGTTATGTAGTAAGTGGTGTTTACCATGTGGGTAATTCTGAAAGACAGGTTGTACGATTGGCTAGAGTGTATTCTCCTGCATAGATTTTGATGCGAGCAATGATTCCTCTTGTTGTCTACGCTTAAGATATGGATTCTCGTGCATTTGTGCAATGCGTGAGAATGGGAATGCTAGATTGATTTGAATGTATGCCAACAACTACACTCTTGAAATTGCAATGAACATTAGCCCTTGTCGTTTTTTGGTGCCGATGTCTATTGTTGCTTTGTCTAATGTCATTCCTTGTGACGTGTGTATCGTTAAAGCCCATGCCATTTGATGTGGTATCTGACGGTGTGTACCCCTTGTGATGGGAGAAATGGGTACATATGTTGGGTGTGAAATGTCCCATGGTGTTCCTTTGTATTGTCTAAATTCAACAACCACGAAGGATGGAAATTCTGGGGGCTTTGAGCCAATTGAATAAAATATTGAGATAACCTTCCCAAGTGCGCCATTGACGAGGCCTGCATGTACCCATAAGTTGCTGGTGAGCATAACTTTTTGTTCGTTGCATAAGAGCACTTTTGTAGGCAAATGCTCATCTTCTATTGTAGTAGGAGTTTTCTACCTTTGTTGTTGATCCAGGTGGATGTTGGTGGCCACCCACCTATCCCATTTGGACCCCCACAACTGTCTATTTCAGTCTTTTTAGTTTCCTTAATTGTAGCACAACTTACTATTTTTAGCAGTTTTTTGGGTCCTGAACTTCCGGAGCCGTTTTGAGGCCCTAAACGACGTTTTTTGGGGAATCCGGGGGCAACATGGGTCCATGGAATGGCTGATG
>APFE030351214.1:0-23794 GCA_000404065.3 Pinus taeda
AAGTACTGAAAGGGTTGTTCCTAGGTCGACTTCTTGGATAATGAGCTAATGTCAACAAGAAGTGACCCATTGTAGGAGGGCCTTAATGAATCCCACATCTATGACACGGAATGAAGCAAATGATTTTCGAGGTGAAAATGATCTAATGACACAGTGTTCAGGGTGGCAGTCATGAAAAGAGTGGAGCGTGAATGTATTGCAGCGGGTAAGACACAAGTGAATTCTCTGAATGACGTCTCTTGAACATATCGGCAACATTGACAATGGATTGGTAGCATTAACCCCAAAGATGGATGTTGTGACGGACCAATGGTGATATGACCAGTGAACGAAACAACCCAACCCGGCTCGGATGCAGAGAGAAAGTGTCATGTTTAAGAGTGACTTGCTACCAATAAAGTTTTTTCAAGTTTTCTTCCCAATTTTCCCCAATCATTGCTGACCCGTACCTCTTTATTTTTGTCAAGCTTGAGGAGGATAACATATCCCTGTTCTATAATCCGCCCTTCGGGCGAACCTATCACTATATTTTAACGAGCCTAATGACAATGAAACTCGTTCTCGTCCATTTGGACAAGTTTGTTGCTATTTGGTTTTAACGAGTTTAACGACAAAGATAACTCGGTCCTTTTCAATTTTAGAGAGTCTGAAAAGGATGGAAAGGAGACTCCAAATATTATTTTCTGTCATATATTCCCTTAAGTCCAAAAAAGCATAAAATAATACGAAGGGGATGAATTTTCGATAGTTTTAATAAGCCGAACAAGACAAGCGTTCTATATTTTTGTTTAATAATCCCTCAAGTCCAAAAAGATTAAAATATAGAGGAGAGATAGCACTTTTGATGACTTTAACGAGCCGGAGAGGCTAATCGCTCGACAATCTTTTCATATTTTATGAGTCAGTTGAAAAGAGCTTAAAGGAGACTCGTTTTTCGAGGAACGAGTGATGATTTCTGGTAGCAGCTATTCGAGGTAAGGTTTGGAATTCTCCAATCACGGTAGTGTCACAAGGATGGCTAATAGAATCACTCTTCACAAATGTTCCTTGAAAGGGTAAACAATCAAATGAAGGTGAATGATTGGCTAAAAACAGAGTGGAGGTGATGATGAGAACATGACCAAGGCTCAAAAGCTGATGATAAGGCATTCACAATGGTTATTTACCAAAAAATTGGTTCATTTTTTAATGAGCTTAAACTCTAGGGGAAACATTTTCTCATTGCTTATGTTTATTTTTTAACAAGCTTGAATTCCATGTTAAAACTACTCATGGCGGGTTTATTTTTAAACGAGCTTGAACCCTGCGGTAACACTGCTCGCCAGTCATATAATAAGGATGTATCATCTAAGATGCCATTTTTTATGGGGCTTGCACCTTTTGTAAGCTTTGCCCCAGATCATTTCTTTATGCAAGCTAAGAAACGACCAACCTTATGAGTTTAAAGGGTTAGAGGACCTACAAATTTAAAAAATAAATGGTCACTCTTTGCTTACATGTGGAAAGGTTTGCATGCCCCCAGGTATAGCGAAAAATTCCCAGGTTACCATGAAAGTTCTCCATCCACGTCGCAGACAAAAATGCTTCCTTGGCGATGTCTACCAAAATAGACAAAGGTGAGTGGCATAGTCATATCCATTCACATAACTTTGACGAAGGTATCTTATTCCAGCCTAATCCCATTTTCCTGTGAAGACGGGTGTGTCAGACTATTCATATATCCTCCACGGAAACCTACTCTATACCCAAGGTTTTCCCGCCAAAACAGACCACGGTGCATGCCCCCTGGGTTTCATTCATATCCTCCTAAATCACTCGCGCTCATCAGGTGGATGGACTGGAGAACAATGAGACATTCCTTGCATGAAAATACCATTTAGGGATGGCATTTGACTATTTTCTATGTGTTAATTGGGGAATGACAGTTGGTCTACGAGCTTGACCATTCTACCTTCGTGCGGAAAACACATTTTTCTAAAGAGTGAGGAGACGATGGCTCCCATGCAATAAATATAGTCACATCCAAGGAGTATATTATAATCCAGGGGTCCTTGGACTACCATCACGTTCATGTGAATGGTTTTCCTTCTCAAAGTAATGGGCACATTTGGAAGGATCCCTAATGGTCGACTGGTTCCTTTGTGAAAGCCTATCAGATTTCTCATTTCAGGAAAAAGCGATGGCTAACCAAGCGCTTTCCAAGCAGTTGAGGAAAGGATACTCATAGAAGCCCCTTCATCTATGATGGTACCAGCTATGAATATTTTGTAAGCCTGTACAATGATTCGGAATGGTACACTAGCTGGTAAATGGGGTCTGCCTAGTAAATTCCAGTCGGAGGAAACGACTAGGTTGCTTGGAGGTGGGACCAAATAAACGGCTGGATATGACTCTGATGAACTTCCTTCTTGCAAGAAAGGAATGGGTAGACTGCCCCCAAGTTTATCGGAGTCTGTGTTTATGAAAAGAATTTGAACGGTGTCATTCTCTTTCTCTTCAGTGACGGTATCTTTCGAAGATGAACATTCTGAAGGCAAGACCGGGTCAACTGCCACCTCGACCTTTTGACTTTCATCTGGTATGGATTCAGAGGGTTCATTTTCAATGATAGACGTTTTGGCCGACCACAATGGTGTGCCCGCCATATTTTCAACCAGTGGTGGACTCGGCAGGGTTTTTTATATCCAGGAGGGAGCTGTAGTGGTGAAGCAGGACGGTCATCCAAAAATCTTTTAGCTTCATCTAGGAAGGGACAACGGTGGATGGTGTGATCACCTTCACACAATTTACAAGGAAATTTGTGATTCCTTTTTTGTCCAGGTACTTCACTTTCACTGGTTAATGGTGTGCTTTCAACATGATCATCAGAGGTTTATGACATCGGATTATGCAAACGAGGAGACCAGTCCCTTAAGATCCGAGGGATGCAAGGACAATCTCAGTGATAGTGGTCTCCATTGCAAATGACACATGGAGATTTAGGTTTAAACGGTGAGGTGTGAGGATTTTCGCTAGACGACGCATGGTTGCCCACTTTCGTTTTTGGCTCCTTCTTCTTCTTTTCTTTTTTCTCTTTCTGCTTCTTCTTCTTCTCAGTTACTTGATCTTTAGCTTTACCAGCTTTATGAAGCGAAGAGGAAGTAGGAGAGGGAGAAGCAGACGAAGTAGAAGGCTGGGGGATAACTCTAGTATCATCTAGTTGCTGACTTGACTGTTCAAGAATTATGGTATTCTGAACGACATATGTAGAGAAGAGCCATACGGGCAAACCAATCGTCAATCCTGGAAGTGACAATGTGGCCATAACGGGTGCACCAACATCTCCCCAAGAGGAGAAAGGACTAGGATTTCCTCCAAGGGGAAATCCTTGGTTGGTAGACTCCATTTTTCTCAACCTAAAGACCAACGAGGGAACTTGTGATGTTATTCGGATTAAAATAAATTTTAGACGCTTTGACACAACTTGTTTTCTCAATTTTAAAGAGTCGAGAAAAAAGACTCTAGTCGCCTTCGATTTTTAATGAGCTTGAAGTGACAAGTGCTCAGATGGACATTTTCTTTTAAGGAGTCTGAAAAGGAGCAAAATAGACTTCTCTAGAAATCTAGGCAGAGGGGATTACCAAACCAATCGCAAAACTGCAGAATACTATTTACGGTATGGCAGTCAATCTTCCCAAATGTTGTGTTTAGTGTATTGCGATCGATAGGGTGGCAGACACGGCTTCCTAAGGATAAAGGATTAGCCTATTGTGGTCTCCCAATATATACTCGATGGTACATGGGAGCACAAATCCGTACTGGCACTTTCCGTTTCAAAGTGAAGGAATCACCCACCAACAATGAAAACAATAGTTACCAGGTTTTACGATGTCGGAATACGTCTCTAGCCTAGACCTCTAGATGTTGTGCATTAGGTTCCAAAGCATTTTTAGATTCATTAAATCTATTTTATAGTTGATCTTGTTTAAAAATTTGCCTTTCAGGTTCACCGCATGATGTGTATACAATTCCTAAAATGCAGTCTAATATGATAAACAGTTGTTTAATCTTCTTTCGGCAATGAAAATCCTAGCTACTAAGGAAAGAAAGTTGAGAGTCTTTCAACAAAGAGAACAGAGCACATGCTAAATGCACTGTCCTAAATCAAACCAAGCAGTCTAAATGCAAATGCACATGCATGTATTTGTTTTCAGCCTTCTTAATGTATAAATGATGATGAGAAAGCTAAGTGCAAATCTGAATTATTTTCAAAGTGACAATACTTAACAAATTTATTTTCAAAATGAAGTGAAGATAAGGGCGACACTTTTGCGATTTCGAAATGAAAACTGTTTTTCAACACTTTAAAAACTACTAATTCAAATCATATACAAGAGTAACTGTATAATCAACTATCAAGAACAATGGGATTGTCTTCTATGACTGAAGATGACACTTACGACACTTTCAGATTAAGAAAAGACAGTTCGACTATGCTACTTCTTTGCAAAAGAGAACTGGAAATGGCACACAATACATAAAAACACTTACAGTTCTTTGCAAAATAGAGGCGGAATGATGGAAGAGAAGGGGGTTTTCACAGAGATATACTGACCACAGACAACAAAACTCCTAAATAGAACTGAAGATAGTGAAGAAAAAACCAAAGTCTGAAGGTAAAGTTAACCTTCCCTAGCCATCGCACCTATCACACAGGGAAATCAGTATGCAGTGCACCTACTGCACATAGGAAGTGCGATGCATACAGACGCCTTGAAGGGAGGGTGTGATGGTACCAGTGTGAGACTTTTAACAAGTTTTTTCTCACAATTTGCAATTCAGTTCAGGGATTTAGGCCGAGTAAGTGATGTTCAGTAAATGTAAATCACAGGGGTTGATCTAAGGAGGTTACTAGCACCACCACTTAGGGCAATTAGAACGTTTGCAAATCGACTGTTTAATTCATAAAGAAAACCCAAAGATAGATTGAAGTAGCATTGACCTACTTTGCATTTGTATAACAAATGTAGTTCGAATGCTAGCTGGCTTGACTTCAGGCTCCATCTGTAAGTTTATAAAACAAACAAAGATAGACAAACAAACAATCTATTCGCTCCCCAGTGGAGTCACCATTTTGTTACCGGGAATAGTGTCCACTCGAAGCTCTTATTCCCACTAAGAAATGGTAGCTATCTTAGAAACAAACAAGTAAAGTCTACTTTTGCTTTCCTTTATGAAAATAGATAAGAGTGGAACAAAGGACACCAACCTTAGTCTTGTGCTTGGTTTCCTTGCTTGATTCCTCTCCTTCATGATAGATCTTTTCCGCTTCTTCTTCGTCTTCCCAGCTTCAAAGAGCACCTGTGGAATCAAAGCAGCATACTACTATCCAAGAACATAGATCTATATTCATAAATAACATAGGACCAGATATGTGTAACCATAAAAATGCATATACAATCAAACATACAAGAATATGGAGGAAAACTTGAATAGCTTTATTAATATCAAGAAAAGCAGGAGGATTACAACCATATGTTCTGACCAAGCATCATCCTCCAGAAAGAAAGCCCTTCTTCACCTCAAGTAAAGCTTAGATCACCCAACACTATGAAGTTTCACCAGAAAACAAACAACACTTCTCTAAAAGATACAAGATTCTAGCCTTTGGATCTCTGTGATGAGGGATCCATATATAGATGATTCTAGGGAGGTGAGTCATCTTCTAGGGTTTTGATTAGTGTCCTCTCTCTGATAGTTCTTGATTCCACTTGGAGACTGATGATCTCTTACTTATCCTTGGTCGAAAACAGAGAGGCAAGTGTCAGAGGGGAAGCTTCTGGAAGATTCCATGATCTTCCACCTCGCAAATTGTCTCTGCCATTTGTCCATTCTCTCCCATCGCAACCTACAGAGGGGCCATTCAATATGCATCACATATTTACACTGGGAAGATGATATGCATCACACCCTCTGCACTGGGCATTCAATATGGTCCAGTTTTGACCATTTCTGAGTAGTTTTTAGTGGAAAACTTCTGGGATATGATGTAATCAGCTGACCTTGTTCCTTTAGGCAGTGAAGCAACACTTTTAGGGACTTAGGAGCCCTTAGTTTATGGATATTTATGATTGGGGTGCAGTGCCCAAAAATGTCTATAACAGTCGCGTGTTCACCAAATACATGAGTGAACCCACTAGCTGCCGATAAACTGTAGCAGCTACTACCTCACCTGAAGTAGCATCCTCCTTCCTCTAGTTCCTAGCTAGAGGAGTCTGCATGGGTTAGGAATTCTCCATATGGAACCACCTGAGGATCTCATTAGCATACTTGCCTTGAGATACAAAAGTTTCTCCATCTCTCTACCACACCTCCATGCCTAGAAAGTAGCACATAAGACCCATGTCTTTCATTTCGAACTCTCTTGCCATGTCATCCTTGCAAGACTGTATCAGCTGATCATCACCTATCAAAATCAGATCATTGACATAAAGAACAATGATCAATGGCTTACCTTCTACCATGATGTGGTAAAGGTTCACATCTGCTTCACTCTTGGTGAAGCCCAACTTGGTGAAATAACTAACGATCCTAGTGTACCAAGCACGGGGTGCTTGCTTCAGCCCATACAAAGCCCTCTTGAGTCTTCACACATGTGACTCATAATCAAAGGTATTGAAACCTTCTGGCTACTCAATGTACACCTCCTCCTCAATCTTCCCATCGAGGAATGTTGTCTTCACGTCCATCTGGTAGACCTTCCACCCCATCTGAGCTAATAGTGCCAATATCGATCTAATCGATGAGTATATTGCTACAGGAGAAAAATTCTCATCATAATCAATCCCCTCGACCTGTGAGAAACCACGGACAACAAACCTTGCCTTATGTTTCTCAACACTGCCATCAACTACTTGCTTTACCTTGTAATGCCATCTAGACCTCATCACTGACTTGTCTTTTGGTTTTGGGACAACATCCCAAACACAGTTCCGCATGATGGAGTTGTACTCCTCCACCATTGCATCAACCCAAATTGGTTGTTGCACTACCTCCTCGAATGAAGAAGGCTCAGAATCTACACACTCCCCAACCAAGGCCATGTAACCATTGTACCGCTCAGGCGACCTCCTTTATCTGTGCTGAGAAGATGGTTGCCCCACATTCTCCCGCACATCTAGCATCAAATTGTTATCTTCCCTTGAGCATTTCTACCCATCTCTAGAAGTATTAGTATGACTGGACGTCTCCACTCTTGGATCCTTTGCATGCGGCTACTCCACATCAATCTGAAGCTCCTCCTCCTTAGGAATTGAAAGTTCCTCCTCTGCATGCAACTTGAGATCCCTCTCAAGTGACACTTGCATGGCTTTCTGCTCGTCAAACTTCAGATCCCTACATACCATAGTCCTCTGAGTGGAAGTCAGGTACACCTGATAGTTGTGGGGTGTATCCGTGTACTCCACAAGTATTCCCAACTCAGCTGTTGGGTCTAGCTTCTTCCTGGCATCTTTGGTCACATGACAGTAAACTGATGATCCAAAGATTCAAAAGTGACTTACATCAGGTCGCTTCCTAGAATAGGCCTCCATAGGTGTCTTCATCCCTAGTATATGGTGCAAGCTTCTGTTCTGCAAGTATTCTGCTATATTGCATGCCTCAGCCCACAAATGTAGTGGTAGGCTTTGGTCATGCAATATTGCTCAAGCTACTCCCACAATCGATATATTCTTCCTTTCTGCCACCCCATTTGGTTATGGGTTATGGGGTGCCATCAACTCCCATTTAATTCCTTCTGTAGTGTAGAAGTCCTTAAACTACTGGGATACATACTCTCCACCATTGTCGTTATGCAAGGCTTTTATTTTCTTTCTAGATTCTTTCTCTACCAAGGCTTTAAACTCACGGAACCTCAAGAAGGTCTGATCCTTCTTTTGCATAAAGTAGATCCAACATCTACGAGAAAAATCATCAATAAAAATAGCATAGTACCTTTGTTTAGTGGTGGAGGCTATAGAGAATGGTCCACAAATATCTGAGTGAACTCGCTCCAAGATTTCTCAAGCTCTAATATCTCGATCCGGAAAGGAAGATTTTAGATACTTACCCAAGGTACAACCTATGCATGTATTCGTCTACTCAAGTTTTCCCTTGGGTAATTCGATAGAAATCTACTGCATGATATTTAGGGCTCCATGGTGCAAGTGGCCCAATCTTCTATGCCATAGCTTGCCAACATCTTGGCTCTACACCATCTCAGCTTTGGAACTCAAAGTAGCACAGTCGTCTACCTCCATCTTGTAGAGATTCTTGTCACCTGACATGTGGAATGAAGCTCCACTGTCTAGGTACCAAACACATTCCACCATGGATGAAACCATGCATGCGATAAGAGAGAAATCTAGCTAAAACTATGAGGCTACTACCTCACCATCAGATCCCTTAGAGGAACCCTTATTGTATTTCTTCTATGGAAAATTTGTAGCATAATGGCCCACTTCATGAAAATGAAAGCATCACATTTTCGATTTGTCAAACTTCTTCCCACCATGGGAAGAACTGGATTTGGACTGGGATGCCTTCCCTTTTCCCTTCCTCGCCTTACTTGCTAAGGCTAGATTTTCCTCATCATCTTGCTTCGATGAGGATCCATCTCTGGTGCTTCCTCTTATCTCCTCCTGCATCAGATCTGACCAAAGTCATTCCCAATCTGGTAGTTTTTCTTTCCATTAACAGAGTCTTGGTAGCTATTCCAGCTCTTAGGAAGACCAAGGAGTGCAAGACTCACCATGTCATCATCTACTGTTGTGATCCCTATGCTTCCAAGCTCATCCTTGCAGGTGGTGATCTTGTTCAGATCCATAGAGATTGTGTTTCCTTTTTCACACTTGATATTTTGAAGCTTGTCTTTCAATGCCAGCTTCCCCTGATCACTACTATTCTGATATAGATATTTCAATGTTTTCCACATTGAAAATGATGTCTCCTTCCCATGGATACTTGAGAATATTTGGTCTTGAACTACCTCCAGAAGGATTCTCCTTGCTCTAGCCACACATTTCTTCCATTCCGCCAATCCAGTAGCACCAGTCAGCTTGGGGAATTCTTGATTAATGAAGTCCTTTAGACCATTATCCTCTAATACTGCTTCCATGCGATCTTTGTAGGCTATATAATTTGAACTCCCATTAAGGGCATATTCGAGTCTTAAACCATTGAACGCCATAGGTGAAATAGAGATGTGATAAGAACTCGATTTCTATATTTAGGAATCATAACCTTCAAAACTTCTTGTATATTGTCCTTCCTTGATCACCTTTGCTCTGATACCATGTAGAAATTCCCACTATAGATCACCTGATAATGCAATAAACTAAAGCAAAATACTTGATCTACTTCTACAAACAATTATGTGGAAGCTTAATTGAATATGAGCAAGATCAATAGAACACATATAACTGATAAGGAGAAATAAATCACACATAACACAGAAGAAATAACCCAGGGAGAGACTCAGCCTAAAACCCCAACTCTGTATTACAAAAAGAATCAACTCTCAAGCTATCCTGGTCTCTCTACAATCAAACAATACAGCTCATAGACTTAATAGACATAGTATATATCCTCCTCAAGCCCTCCAAGCCTCCTATTTCCTTGCGTAGTTTTTCTTGGGGTCTAGTGAAGCCATATGTGTGAATTGGCCTCATCAGACTCACAAAGCAGGAAGAAGTAACTGCACAATCCTTAAGGAAAGAATTCCTTCTGCATGCAAGGAATATTCACAATGGAATATTCTAGCAACTGATAGTACACTGTCCCTCCATCTAATCTCAACTGGGTCCCTGTTTGAACTGACATGCATGAGTTATTTATGAGAGAATATTTAGTTATCTGAATGCATATAACTAACTAAACTCACATTAATTCAACAAATTGTTTGAACTAATCTAACTGGATGTGACTCAATTAACCGAGCCAACTAATTACAACTCATCCTTATCTCTTTAATTGATGGATAAATTCCTCAATCAATGGAGAAACTTTTGGATGTCCTCACATATACTTCATGTTTGATTTTTCACAACTAATTAACTCATGGTAAATTAATTAATTATTTTTCAAACAACTACTAAGATCAAATTCGAATTTGATCTTTATATTTCATTTGTCGACAAGTGAACTTGTTGTTCTCGCTCTGGTTCTTTGCGCTAGGGTTTTGGACTTTTGCAGGAACGGTAGTTGTTCAAGAACTACAGCACCCCTGCATCCACTGATAGGCTCAGATACTGTTAGTATTAGGTTTGCAGGGTGCACTCTCCAATGGAACCCCTGCAGGGGGAGGGCGACGTGCCTCCCCCACAAAATGACAAGGAGCAGATCCCAATTAGGGAGGAAACGGAAGTTGCTCAACTGCAAAATGATGATGAGGATATGAATAGCAACCCGACAACATAAGCTGAATAGTAGTAGAAGATTCGCTCAGCAACATGCAAGCCTGTGGCATCTGTATGCCCAAGAGTGGTTTCGCCAGGCCATAAGATCAATGCAAGAATCGAATACTTGAGAGATCATGCGCTAATCGGGAAGTTCATCGGCTTATGGACGATGGAAAGGGAGCTAAGAAAATGGATAACTGCCAAAAGGCATCCCAAAGGACATATAACCCTACAGTTAGGCCCAAAAGGATTTTTCATTGCCATCTTCAACTGCTTGGAAGACAGAAATAGGGTCTTGGATGGGGGACCTTATTTCTTCAATGCAGCAGGTTTGTTTCTCAGAGGCTGGGTAGAGCGCTTTAACCCGGACAAGGAGGATCTTAGTTGGGCCCTAGTCTGGATCCGTCTTTATTCGCTACCGGCAGAATACTGGGAGGAAGACTCTCTGCAAGCGATTGGAAATACCCTGGGTGAGTTCATTAAGATAGCAGAGGAAACTAAGTTCTGCAGATATACTTCTTATGCTCGGATATGTGTCTACATGAATCTCAACCAGGCTCTCCCCGACGCGGTAAGCATTGCTCATTATGATATTGATTGGGTCCAGCCTATTGATTATGAACATGTTCCATTTAGATGCCGAAGATGTCATGCTCTAGGACATTTATTCACAGACTGCCCATTAGCACAAAAACCCACTACAGCCTTTGATCTGGAAGCCTCGGAAGCAGATGGTTTCACTAAAGTTACAAATCACTGAAAATCCCACTGAAAACAGGCTTCGAAAGCCAAGGTGCAGCAAACTGGCCCTTCCATGCCTTCAACCAGCAATAGCTTTGGTGCTCTGTCTACCCAGGTGGACAAGCAGTCGGATTATCCTGCACAAACAGAGCCAGCGTCAAGGAGTAAATCCTCACAACCCAAGCAAGTAAATCCAAATGCGCCAAGCACAGAACAGAAGGGTAAAGAAATCTCCACGATAGACAAGCAACAAGAAGTAGTCTGGACTAATCAAGTAATACCTATGGAGATACCACAAACAATTGTCATCCAAGAAGAAGAACCAATTGAAGATTCAGATCCACCTCAATTTATGGAGGAAGAAATGGAAAATATAGATATAGGGGATCTAGACATCACAGGTCTGGAAACAGCATGCACAACAAATAACTTTGATAATATTCTTGCAGGGCAACTAAGAAACCTGGAAGAAGTCCTCTCAAGAGCGCAAAGGCAAAAAGCTCTCGGTATACAAACTGGAGGCCGTTGGGATGGCAGACTAATGGCCAAAGAACTCAAAAAAAGGGGAAGGAAAAAAGATCTGCAAAGGACAATTACAGTAGGACAGATTCTAGTGGATTTCGGGAGGTATTCCAAGCTAACAAAGTACTTCCATACTGAAAAGCATCCTTCCCAATGAAATTAATCTCTTGGAATATAAGGGGGATCAATAGCCCTAGGAAAACTAGGATTCTTAAAAAAATGATAAAGCAAGAAAAACCTTATGTTCTGTTCTTGCAAGAAACCAAATCCAGTTCTATCACAATGGACAGATTAGCTTCTAGAATATGGCCTGGGAGTTTCAATATGGTGGTGGATGCTAATGGCACCTCTGGAGGGCTAGCAATAATTTGGGACCCAAAAGCCATTAGGCTTGATAACTTTCATGCACATAGGAACTTCCTACAAGCTCTCTTTCACGTAATAGGTACAAATATCCATGGGTTACTCACAAATGTTTATTTTTCTGAGGAAACATTTCCTAAAGGTGGAATTTTGAATTCTCTCTCTGAACTCAACAACACCAGATCATTCCCTCTATGGATTGCGGGGGGTGATTATAATATGATTACTAAAATGGAAGAAAAAAGAGGAGGAAGAAGCAGGGGAATACAGGAAGGAACAATCTTTAAGGACTTCATTCAAAACAATTGGCTCATTGATCTTCCTTTCAACAATGGCCTATTTACTTGGAATAATAGAAGGTCGGGGCATCAACAAATAGCCTCTCGGTTGGACATATTTCTCCTATCGAACAATGCTATTCATTTAGGTGGAGACTTTGCTGCCTCTATCCTACCTTTCTCTGGCTCGGATCATTAGCCCATCTCTCTCCAATGGTCCCGTCCAGGGAACATGCTTCGTAGACCCTTCCGCTTTGAAGCTTTTTGACTACCTCATCCGGAATTCCAAAACTTGGTCAAGACAGAATGGAACAATTTTTCTCCTCCTCCAGGATCCAAAATGTTCCAATTCCAGCAAAAGCTCAAGCATTTAAAGGCCAAGATTAAGCATTGGAATCGCACATCTTTTGGCAATATTTTTCAGGGCAAAGAAGCACTAGAGAACGATATGAGTCAGCTACAACAGAGGTTCATCATAGATGGCAGTTTAGAGGAACTGTCAGAATAGGAAAAACCCCTTGAAAGGCAGATCGATGAAAGAGACAAACAGGAAGAAACATTATGGAGGCAAAAATCACGAATTCGATGGCTCAAGGATGGGGAAAAAACACAAAATTCTTTCACAGCACTACAATCCAACGCAGGATGCATAACAACATAACACACATTCAAAACGAGCAAGGCATCAAAATGGAAAAACACAAGGACATCGAAAGCACTCTAGTAAATTAATTTTAGTAGGTGCGTCGGGAACCTATAATTGACAGATCTCAGGCTATTAAGGAAATTACCTGAAATATCCCCAAGCTCATCTCAGAAGAGCACAACCAAATTCTCCTCAAATCTGTGGATATTCATGAAGTAGAACAGGTAGTGCATCAACTGAAAGCAGGTAAAGCCCCATGCCCGGATGGATTCACCTCCAATTTCTTTCACTGCTTCTGGGACCTTATCAAAATGGAAATCTGGCAGGTTGTGGAGGAATCTAGATCCTTGAGATGGATGTTCCCCAGGGTGAATGCTACTTTTATTTCTCTAGTTCCCAAGGTGGATCATCCAAGCACCCCTGACAAATATAGACCGATAGCTCTGTGCAACATTATCTACAAAATTGTGTCTAAAATTATTGCCTCTCGAGTCAAACTTCTCCTTCCTCTCATCATCTCGTCGGAGCAATCGGGTTATGTGGAAGGGAGGCAGATAACGGACGGGATCATTCTGACTCATGAAATTATTCACTCTCTGAACATCTCTAAAAATCCAGGTATGCTTCTAAAACTGGACCTATCTAAAGCTTTTGATAGTCTCAACTGGGTTTACATTGAAAAGATGTTATTGGCTTTTGGCTTTGCTGCTCCCTGGGTTCGATGGATTATGAGCCTCATTTCTTCATCCTTTTTCTCATCCTTATCAATGGCATTCCCTCCACTTTTCATCCCTCTCATGGCATCAGGCAGGGAGACCCCGTTTCCCCCTTCCTTTTTTTCATAATGGCCGAGGGTTTAGGCCGCAACATCAAGTCAGCTCAGCAGTCAAGGCGTCTCAAAGGCCTCTCCTTCCACAATTCCCCTGCTTTCACCCACCAACAATTTGTAGATGATAATATGCTGTTTGGGAACCCTCGGTCCAGGAATCTCATCAACTCAAAGCCCTCCTGTCTAATTTCTCAAAAGCCTCTGAAGCATCTATCAATAAAGCCAAATCTCAAATTTTCTTCTTTCACACCCCTCCTCCCATAAAAGCGGCCAGTATTCGTATCCTAGGCTTCTCCTCTGCTAGTTTGCCCTCGACCTATCTAGGTGCGCCCCTGATAGCTTCTGCCCTGAAGCACTCATCCTGGAAGATCCTACTTGAAAAGCTAGAGATGCGTCTATCCTCCTGGACCCATAGATCTCTCAACATGGCCAGTCGGTTAGTCCTCATTAAAGATGTCCTTCAAGCCATGCCCCTGTACCTTTTCTCCATCCTGGCGACTCCTAAATGGGTTCTCAAGGATCTCATCTCTCTCCAAAGGTCCTTTCTTTGGGGCAGTAGTGGTCTAAAGTGCAAATGGGCTCTTGTCAAATGGACTACAGCGTGTCTACCAAAAAAAGGAGGAGGTATTGGTCTGCGAGATCCCTCCCACATTAATGAAGTTATGGGAGCCAAAATACGGTGGAAATGGCTAACTGAGCCACGCACACCTTGGGCCCAGCTCTGGACAGCCAAATACGCCCGTAACTGTCCAATGGAGGAACTAATTAAGCTAACAGAGCTCAACTTAGGATCAGTTATGTGGAATTCAACAAAGCAACATAAAAATCTCATCCAACATCACAGTTTCTGGGAAATCAAGGATGGTAGTAGTGCAAGGTTATGGGAAGATTCATGGCAGCAGATGCCCGCCCTCCAACACCAGCTCCCTTTCAACCCCAACTTGATGCCTGATATGCATCCCTTTGACACGGTTGGAAATTTTTGGAGAACCTCCTCACATCTGGAGTACAGAGAATGGCTTCCAGCTTCACAAATCCTCAGACATTAGCAGACAAATATTAAACAAACCCTAGACTCAGAACTTATGAAAAGGAAAATTCTACATTCTGGAGACAAGGATATCCTCATATGGGGATACGAGGAAAAAGGAGCTTTCTCAATGAAAGAGGCATACAATATCCTTATCAAGGGACACATGGCGATAGATTCGTTATGGAACAAAATATGGGACCCTCCCATATGGCCGAAGGTGTCCACCTTTCTATGGCTCCTCTGTCATAACAAGATTCTTACGTGGGATAATCTAAGAAAAAGGAATAAAGTTGCGGATTTTTTAGCAAACATGGGAGTTGATTTTGGGAAGCATCTTTGTGTAGGATCACTCTCCAGCTTCGCCTCTCCCTCATAGATCATGAACTTCAACAATCTAGTGTAGAAGGAAATGGCTCAGGAGGAAGTAATGCCCTTGGATGCGGGTGACGTTTCGGCAATAAATGTTTTCCATGCAACAGAAAGAACCCAGGTATTGCCACCTGCACAACAGTGTGGCGTCCCAGATCACAATCGCTCGCAAAGGGAATGTTTTTATTGTTGTAGGATAGGGCAGGCCGACGACATTAATGCAGGACGTGCTTAGAAGCTACCTGTTAATGGTTATATACATGGCGTTTCCATACGTTCATTCCACCTCCAAGGTTCAGGTCTCTGGTTCTAGGTTTGGTTTTCAGTTATGGTGTGAAGATAAGAATGTGCCTGTCTTCAGAGGCAAGATTCAGGCTCGCTCGGGTTTGAATTGGAAGCATCTCGAATTCACCTACGCGCTTCACAGGGGAATTAGTTCAGTGACTTGGGGTAAGTGGTCTACTACCTATAATATCAGTATTGTTTGTGTTGCTTCTCTGTCTCGGGTTTCAATTGTTTGTACCTTCGGGCCTTGGGTTCAATTGGGTCATTCCTCTGGTGTTAGGCCTTGTTTCTTTGATTTTTCTGTGTCTGTTCCATGGATTGGCAAAATGAAGCACCATGGGTAGCGGATTCGCTCAGGTGACCGCCCTGGAAGTGGCAAGCAGCCCTCTGTCAGTCCTCATGCCAACCCATCCCTTTCGTCCATCAACCTCTCTTCCTCTCCTGAGGACCTACCCCCCAGAAATACTCCTCGCAAACCTGTTCCCAATAGTGCCTTTTAAACTACCCATTTTAAGTTCCAGAGCAATTTTAATAGGCCTTTGATTTCTGCTCAGATCACCATTCTCATGACGGAAGAAGAAAACCAAGTTGCCCCACTATCCTGCATTGTGCCCAACCCCTATCACAGCAGTGAGCACTCCTCGGTCAAGGATTCTCTGGGTATCAAGTGGGAGATTGAGCCTAGTCTGCAGGATAATTTGCCCCCTGTTATCCCTCCCCTGGTTGACAGTGACCCAATTGAGGCAGAGAGAGATGAAAGAACCGTCGACTTCGACAAGGTGATGGATGGCAAGGAGCCTCTCAGTCATGATGACACGTGTCAGGATGTTGAGGAGACTCATGGGGAAGCAGCAGAAAATGATTAACATGAGTCACAGTTGGCCTCTTTTTGTTCTCTGGTGGGTGCTCAGAAGGTAGTTCCTAGACATTTTTCTCACAGTTCAGCTTGACAGTATCAACTTCAGGTTAGGGTCTCCCACTGACGAAGCGTCCGATCTCCCCCTGGATATTTGCTATCAGTTTTGCTTATCTGTTTCTCTTACTATCTATTAGTCTATGTCCAATTGTAATGCCAATTTAGTTGGTTGTATGTCTCTGTTTTGCCCAAGTTCTCACAGCTATGGGGTAGTTCTGTAATGTTGATGGCTCTCGGTTCCTGCCCTTGCATCCTTCGCTCTATGTAGCAATATTTTGATTTTCAGTTAATAGAATTAGTTGTTGCCGAGAAAAAAAAAAAGATCAAATTCGAATTTTACTTCAGTATTTTAGTTTAGGGGCTAACTAAAATAGGAAGGTATCCTAAAATCATATTTATAGAATGCTATTTTTATCACTTCCATTTTTTTCATTCCTTGTTGCTATGTTCAACACTGGATGAACTGCTATTTATAGTAGTGCTATTTTTATCATTTCTTGTTGCTATTTTCAACAAAATAAATTAATTAGAAGGAATGGGTTTCACTAGTAGGAAAATGTTCCTACAAGCTTCAATGGTTGCACAACATGATGGGAATGTAAAGAGATCAAAAGGATGCACATAAGAGAGGGAGAAAAGAGGGGGTAATTATACAATAGTTGAGAGAGTATAGTGCAAAGAGAAGAGAAGGCAAAGGCATCTATCATCAAAAAAGAGAGGGAGGAAATCCATAGGAATAACATGCAATAGAAAGAGAGGGAAAGCAACACTTTCAAGGAAAAGCATTTCTTGAGGAGAATAACAGAATGACCAGTAGAAGAAATTCATCTCAAATTATGGCTTTGTATTGTCCTAGTGTTCTTTGGGTGCC
Source organism: Pinus taeda (assembly GCA_000404065.3). Taxonomy (NCBI): domain Eukaryota; kingdom Viridiplantae; phylum Streptophyta; class Pinopsida; order Pinales; family Pinaceae; genus Pinus; species Pinus taeda. The sequence continues at coordinate 17,269 of APFE030351214.1, forward strand.
TAGTTTAGGGCGGAGACACTAGGGTGTTTACTTTCTTTGTTATTGGGTGGAGAAAGCACGATATTTGGATTTTTGATGGTGTTGAATGCGTGACAATATCCTTTGATCACTCTTGATCAATATTTGAAATCTAGCTCAGGGTTGACAACTACAAGTAATATTGGTCGTAGCTCATCTAAGGTTGGGTGGAGAGTTAGAGTCGTAATCTTTGTTTCCAAATATTTCACTATAACATAAGTGTTCTTATGCCTTATGTGCTAGTGAATGCTATATGAATGTTTATTATGCTATTTAAATACCATTTTGAATGGATGTAATGTTTTTTTCCTATAAGAGTGAGAGTGATAGATTCCTATGTAACATCCAAAGAATGGGTGGAATTTCTATGTTGGTTCAATGCCTACATTATGTTGAGGAATGTTGATTTTTTGTACAAATTTGTAATATTAATCTCTATGCAGCTGGTGAGGAATAGTTAAATCTTGTATGTTTGAGATGTTAACTCTTGTTTCTTCTCCTTAGTATTGAATATTGTATGCTAGCCAAAAAACTATTGACCTGCTTAGATTAATAATAATGGAAGTGATTCTTGTATCAAAATTTGTTGCAAGTTACTTAAGCATATTCTTATGAATGGGTTCATTCCTGTGTTCATCTTGAGTTTGTACATTGGTCTAAATGGCCTAAGTATAGGGAGGTAGAAAAATATTTGTTAAAATAAATGAATGTCTAAATAAAATGGTTTGGCTATCAGGCCTTAGTTTAGAATTGGTAAAATCTAGAGGAACAACTTTTTATATAAATAATATATATATATATATATTATATATATATATATATATATTATATATATATATATATATATATATATATATATATATCAGATCAATATTTACCCATAAGCTTCGGATGAATATCTCTGTTTATATATAGACATATAACCAATTATATGTTGTAAGTCGAGTTGGGTTGAAGCATTGTAAGCTTAGGAGGAATAGCCTCCTTTATCTATATATATGCATGTTACCATTATATGGTTGCAACCACAAGCCAAGATGGCATGAGGCATTATAAGGTCAGGAAGGATAGTGAATTTCACTTTAAAGTAAAAGGTATATGAATGAGTAATGCTTGGTTGGGCCAAATACTTGCCAAGCTTAGAAGGGGTATATATATATATATATATCCCTTCTAAGATTAGCAACAGTTTGGCCCAACCAGGCATTACTTATGCATATACCTTTGACTATAAAGTGAAAATCACTATGTGAGGCTGAGGTAGAATAGCTTGAAAGAGATTATATATGTGTTCATATATATTATGCATTAGAGGCCTTGGGAAATGTCCACGTTACATATGTATTAATAATTGTCAATGTGGAAGGGCTGGAAACCATCAGAATCTAAAGGAAAAGGTTTTTCTCCTTAACCAACCACATGAGAGTGTGGTGATCAAACACGAAAGCGAAGGATCTTAGTCATTGGTGGACACAAGGAAATTCAGCCATTAGATGAACCTTAGAGATTTGGGACCTTGGAGGTTTTGTAGGACTCTCATGGAGGAGCTACCAATGGATAACGAATTGACCAAGACTTTGGAAAAATGATGAATTAACCCATTTTAGTAAATTAGTTTATAATAAATAAATTTTGGTTTTGCAATGGGTTTGACCCTTGGTGGGACCCAGGTTAACATGAAACATAACATGGAAGGAGGGTGACATATTTCCCTCGTGATGACACACATGGAATCCAAATTCATCCATTTGGCAAGTCCAAATGGGCTAAGAATAGGTGACACATGGAACTCTCATAGGAGGCCATGTGGAGGGTATGACATCAGTAGAGGTCACCCCAGCGAAATAGATTGATGATTCACCCTGACATTATATAGAGGAGACAACACTGAAATAACTTTGATTTATGTCCCAGGGTAGAAGAATTTTTCATCAAGTAACATTAAGGGATTCTCTATCTATTTCCCTAGACCCTATAATTTTTCATTGGAGGTGCAAAAAGAAACTCTCGAGATTTTATCCTTGGGAGTACATGGCACGCTGGCCTAGTAAAATAGGGTCCGATTACATGTGGGTATATCATATACATATATATATATATATATATATATATATAATATATATATATATAATATATAATTATATATATATATATATATATATATATATATATATAGGTGTATAGGTAAACTCCTTGTCACCCAGGCATTCTTATATGGAGACGATGGTGAAGACTCCTATGATTTTTTCCCCACGATTGTGTGGCAAGTGACAACCTTTCTCGTTAGCAATGACTGCACCATATGGCACAAACATATAGTTATAACTACCCAAAGGGGGGGAGATCTTATAATATTTAATTTACACATGGGTGTTCCACGTAAACCTGAAGGCTTCGTGTAAAAGCATCTTAGATTTTTGGGTGAGGGCTTCCAAGAAAACTCCTAGGATTTTGTCCCCAAGATGATGTGGCAATGAGGAACCCACTAGGTGGTAATGTGTGCAACAAAGGGACTTAAATAAATAAATGTGTGTGTGTGTGTAGTTCAAAATGAGGGGAGCTCATGTATAATAAAGCAGCATAGGCCACAATATCATCTACTAATAGAAATGCCACACATACATCGAAAAGGTGACATGGCTAGGATTTGTATAGCCACATGGTGAACACATGGATGCCACATGTTAGGTGAGGAGGACATGGCAAAAGACTATTAGGCCAATCTATAACTAGCCATAACTTTTGATCTAGTAGCTAGTTTGAGGAAAATTTTATATCACTGGAAATGTATCAGTGAGAGAAATACAATGGCAACTCCTATTTTGGGTTTTGAAAAGTTTGAAAAATGACCCCATTTCCATAACTGAGCTTTGAAGGTTGGGTAAACATTGTAACTACCTCCTTTTACTCTTAATGTGGTCTATGGGTGGTAAGGGGACATGTTACAGAGTAGTATCAGAGCAAAGGTTCAACACTAGATGTTTGGAATAAATGGGTGCCCTATTATAAGATTAACAGAGTAGAAGGGCCTATGCTTAGACCTCTAGAGATGAGTGGAGCTTGAGCTTGTAGAGTAATAGCTAAATGTGAATATGCTTGAGTGCTACTTATAACACTAATTATGGATTTCATGTAGATGGAAATGATGCTTGAATTATTTTTTAATGGAATGGTCATGTGTTTTTTACTAGGCATCTTGAAGGTCTGGATAGTCAATGGCTATGACCATGAATGCTTGTTGTTTCTCTAATATTGGTAGAATTTCTTACATTGTTTTGTGCATGATTGTTTATAGCATTCCAGCACTACTGGTTAAGTGGTATATTCTTACACACTTCAAATGAATATGCATGTGGATGTTCATATGGCATGATGGATTTGGAAAATCCCTATGTGCCTTGTGTGTGTGTGTGTGTGTGTGAATCCCATGTTTTTCATATTATTTTGTAAAGAGCCTCAGTGGTTTGGAGGCATGGTGTTATGTGACTCCATTAGAAAGTGAGGTGTTTTGATGATTTCTTACTTGTTCAAGTGGATGTTGAGGTGTAGCATTGTGATGAAATGACTATGTATTGAATGAAGATTTTATGCATATCATGTTTCATTTTTAAATGTCATAATTATAAATTACAATGTGGAAGATACTAATGTGATGTATGGCTTTCTAACTAACCACCTTCATATTGCATATGTCATGATTGTTGGCCTTGGAAAAAAGGCTAGATTTAATTATTGTAGCTAGCCGTAGTAAGGAGGTTGAACTTAATGGCTATTTTTTACTTTAGCAAGAAGGATAAATATTTAAAAAATTATAATGTTGATTGATAGAGAAGGATGATATTTTAAAATTGATAGTGATGGTCTTAGTAAAATATTTATCTTCAAAACATTGCAATGGCATGATGGTTACCATTTTATAACAACATATATGTATCTTTGAATTTCAAAACCAAGCTTATGTATATGTTTAATTGTGTCTAGGTTTGAGACATGTGAATAAAGAGAATTTTGAAGATGTGTGGACAAATGTAGGGTATCTTTCCTTTCTTAGCATGCCAATGCAGTAGATGGTTTATTATTTATTATATTCTATTAATGGACTAACAACTGAATGTGTATGGAAGCATATAAAAAGAATTAGTGGGACCAAAAGAAGGCATGGATAGTGGCATGGTACAACATGATATGGACCAAGTCCATCAAGACAAGAAAAGGGGGAAGACCTTAGAATAAAAGGAACCTTCAAGAACTTGAATGCTAAGGTTAAAAGTTGTAAGACAAAGAATCAAACGCTTGCAAGGTTGAATACCATGCTAATGCAAAATTTGTCTCGTATTCAAGGTTTGTTACAACATACTCTGACCGCTTGAGATGTGGACAAAAGTCCTACTAACAGGGCCAAAAAGAAACCTCATAAGGTTGGAAAGAAAAAAAAAGTGACTTCTTGGTGGCATTGTGGAGGGGAACATTTAAGAAGAATATAATATATATATATTAATAATATATTAATATATATACATACATAATACATACATACATAATACATACATATATAGATATATATATATATCATATAATTATATTAATATATATATATATATATATATATATATATATATAAATCTATATATAATATAAATAAACATGTAATATTATAATCTATATATGTATATGAGGAAGACACCAAGAGTGTTGGACCCATGGTGATGGGTGATTTTGGGAGATATTGTATTTTCACTCTTCTTTCACGATTGAATGCATATTTTATTTTTGCCTATTTTGATTCCTAATTTACACATGGCCATGCTACTTTTGTTTTGCGGTTTTATGATTATTGTCATGAACTTTTTTTTTTTTATTGCCATTGTTTCCTCTTTAAAATTTTCCTTTCAACTTCCATTCTTGGGGCCTCTGAAAATATATTTGGTGTGACAAGGAGGCCATATATTCCTGGGAACAAGGCTAATTGAAATGCATTCGACTATGTGACCAAGGAGCCCCCCTGCATAAATAATGAGTAGTGTAGAAACACGAGGAAGGCTGGAAAGGGGGTAGTGTATATTTGGAATGAATAATGACATGTTGAATGAGTTCTAAAGAATATGGAACACTAATTGGAATATTGGATGGAAGGAGGTAATTGTTGGTATATGTTTGAGCATCGTTTCTCTAATATGACGTTAAGCATGAATGAAATTATGTACAGGGTGAAAACTACCTATGTAAATAATAACAACAATACAAGGAGTTATCTAAACATTTATTTTATCTTACATGTGTCGATGTATGTTATGACCATAATTAAGTGAGCAATAGTATGATAGCCAAGTGGGCTAGTTGGGACCATGGGAAATAATGGACAATGATATGAAAATGACGAAAATGGCACAAAGGAGGTTCTCTAAACCTTCACCTTACTTGATATATCTGAATATGGGTTATATTCATGAGAATGATTGATTAATTGAATGTATATTAAGGCCAACATGATTGATAGGTTCTTTTCATGGATCATTCTTGTGGAAAAATGATGGTTTATATTTATTTAATGCAAGTATGGATGGGATGTAAAGATTCCCAGTTGTGTGAGGAATCAATAGGGAAAGAAGTAGACCTATTTAATTTATGATTTTGAAATCATGTGATTATAACTCTTATATGTTTTCCCGTGTTTACATTATGAACATGGAATGTTGAAGGTTTATCAATAAATAAAGAAAAAATGTGACATGTCGCCTATTTCCAAAAGAATGGGCAATTGAAGTAAGCACAAAATCTGAATTTGGGTTGTGGGTGCATGTGGTAAAGCGTCAGAAGGATGCATATGCCATCACTTACAATACATACATATATACATATATACATATATACATATATAATATATACATATTATATATATATTATATATATATATTATATATTATTATTATATATACACATATACTATACATTTACATATACAATATACATATACATATACATATACATCTACATCTACATCTATATCTATATATTATATATATATATTAATATATATATATAATAATATATATATATATACAGAATGGTGGAAAATATTGGGTTTCCTTGAGTTAAATATAATTGGGAAAGTAGATCACTCGATATTGGGGATTTCCTAGGGCACTAATGATTTTGTATGATTGGGGAAAGTCATGGGTAATGTTGTAAATTGTTGCCATGTGTAATTATGTAAAAAATTGTGTTTGAATCATATGTATATGTATATGTGTTGTGCACTATGTATACATTCATGTGTTGTGTAACGTGTTGGGACAGGAAGATGTGGGATTGGTTGGTCCTTTGTTTCATGTAATGTGTTGGCACATATAGGTATGGGACTATTCGGGCTTGTTATGTAACGTGGAAGTTGTGATGATACCAGAGTTGTGATGGTAAATGATATTATTTTCGATAGAAGACTACTAGGATTGGTAGTGACCACACTCATAGGGAAGTGAGTGAGAGGGGGAGATTACATATATATATA
>APFE030351215.1:0-40826 GCA_000404065.3 Pinus taeda
CATATATACGCGACGGTACGTGGGAGCCCAAATCTGTGCTAGACCACAATTGAATCACACCAGGAGGAATCACCCAACCTTAATGCGAAAGCAAGAGTGACTAGGTTTAACGACGCTGGAGCATATCTCTAGCCTATACCTCTAGATATTTGCGTTAAGTTCCAATGCGTTTTTAGGTTTATTCGGTTTATTTTATGGTTGATCTTGAATTAAGTTTTGATTTCAGGCCCTACCGTGTGATCTCTCACAATTACTTAGATGCAAACTACATGCCAAAGAATACCATTTCGTTCGATGAATTCTAACTATGAGAAGGTTAAGAATTTTTCAATCAAACAAAATGAACACAAGCAATCAAACAATCTAATGCAGCTAATGGCAAGGAAACGAAACTTTCCTTTAAGAATACAAATCAATGAAATGTTCTTTTCCCCTTTTAACTATTGAATGCAAAAGATATTAGTTTGATTTTTTTTTCAATGGCACAAAGCACTTAAAATGAATTTTGAGAGACAGCAACACCGAGCAAAAGGAATAAAATCACTCAATGAAAACACAACAAAGCTCCCAAGACACCAAAAGAGTTTTCCAAATCAAAGGAAAAACTAAGGCTTATACGAGCTATGTGATCTAAGCTCAGCAAGACAAAAAGGAATTCAAACAAGGAGGAAGCAAATCGCTTGGAAAACAACCAAAAGCACTTCAACAATCACTAAGCAAGTGTAAAAAGCAAATCTAAAGTTGGCTAGTCAAACGAGAAAACAAGATTCCCACGGAAGGCTTGACACACACACGGCCACTAGATGCCCTAGGGCTAGGGTGCGAAATCAATAAAGAAAAGCAAATACCTGGAGGATGGGGGTTAAAACCAGTCAAACAGGGATTTAACACATTCCAGTAACTGTAAAAGTCATGGCAAGATACAAACCAAGCAGCAAAAGCGAAGAGGAAGGTTTTTGCAAAACCGAAAAGTAAGCAATAAATGAACCCTTGTGGAACAAGACTTCGCAAGCAGGTATCTCAAAGCTCAGACAATAGAAATCAAGTCATAGACCAGGTGGAAAGAGTAGGGGATAGTCAAACCAACATGCTCAGGAGACAAAATTGAACAAAATTCAATTCTACAGGATTAGCGCGGGTGACCCTCAGCAACTGGGCGCTGACCAGACAACACGCGTAGCAACTTTGCGCTGTCAGCGTGGAAGGACACGGCTTAAGCGCGCTGGTTCGAATCAAGGTCAGCACGACTGTTAAACGTACAAGCGCGATGACAGTGAATTCAAAGAAACAGATACGCGACGTCAGCGCGACTATTTTGATATAAACTGCACTGAGGCTAAAAAACAAGCAGAATCAAACCAAAAGCTCCTAGACCAAGGTAATAGCTTTTTAAACAATTAAGGCATTTCCCAGACTTGACCAGGAAATCTAAAAGCATAGAACTAATCCCCAATCTTTGACAAGAGAATAACAATCAAACTCAAAAACAAGGATGAACAACAAGAGACACAGGCTACGTCCCCAGTGGATTCGCCAAATTGTTGGAGAGGTAAATCCCCTCTACGGATAGAGGCGATCCCTACTAGCCCAGAATGGGTCTAGCAACAATCAATCAATGCTACTATGCAAGCTCCTAATTGCAATTAAAAGGTAGGCAATAAACACCTACTTGGATTCCAGCGCTATTGTTTGATGAAGAGATGCCGCTCTCGCTCCTTTGCTCTGGTCGGTCACGATCCTCCACTATCCTCGTGGATGGACACCTGCACACGCAAAGAGAGAAACAAACACAAGCGTGAAAACTAATAAAAGCAATTATACATCAGTCAGAAAGGATGTAATTCACATTAACCATTACAAAGACAAATGAGAATGGAACCATAACAGTAATCATCTATTATTAATCAATAACAGAGAAAGGTACAACCAATGTTATGACGTTGAGTCCTTCTCAAGAGGGTCCAGCCAGCAAGTCTCATAAGCATTCACCCTTCGAGGTAGATCTCCCAAGACAAACAACTCTCTCTCTCACACAAGACAACAAGACTTCACAACCTTCCTTAAGCTCTCTAGCAATCCACACTTATCACACCAACTGCCCACTAGCAGCAGCACTAAAAACACTATGAATTCCACTCTGTAAAAAACTAGCTACTCATGGTAATGGTAGAGGCTTATATAGGAGAAGGAGTCTCCATGAATGGTGGAAGGATAAGATTATCTCCAAGAAAGGTGGCTCATATGACGAACAGACATGCCATAGAAGGGAGGGCGACATTCACAAGGCCAACAACCAGGTCTGGAGTCATCTGGAAGGCTGGCTGTTAGAACAAACTCGCCCAAACAGGATCAGCGCCGGTGTATAACTGGACTGGAGCGCTGACGTCGCATCTTAATAATGGAGGAGGCTATGTCAGCGCGACTTAATACAAACATAGGATGCGTTAGCTCATGAAATTCGACCAGCGTGGAAAACCCGTGTGCTTCCGCGCTGGCAGCGCATCAGTTGCACTATCAGCCACCAGTTAGCGCGGTTATTTTAATAACAGTCGCGATGATGAAATAAACTTTGGGAAAGAGGGTCATTTGGCCAGTTCAGAGAGCATGAGCATGATGGATTTAATTTCATGACACAGTAGGGAGACTGATAGGGAGACAATGACAAATTACTGTGTAACAGTAAGACAATTCAGAGGCATGTAGCTGCCACATCTCTTCTTAGAGATAAGCTACCATCGCCCTAGCTGGTTTATTTCCATTCCTGTTTGTAAGCATATTTCAATATTTTATATTAATGAAATGAAGTGTTATTTCCACTGCATATCTATGTTTATGGTTATCTCTATAATTTTTTGTGTTCTTGTTTAAATCCAGATCAACTGATGGGGAGGATTTCGCTAAAGCGATGAATGATTTACATGAGCAAGTGAAAATAAAGTTGTAGGACAACAGTCAAAAATATAAGCAGCGAGCAGATTAGAAACGGAGAGAGGTGGAGTTTAATGTAGGGGATGAAGTCCTCGCACACTTGCGCAAGGAGCGTTTTCCTAGAGGTGCATATAACAAGAAATAGGGAGCCCTAGATCCCTATTTCTTGTGCGTTGATCTATAAGTGACTTGGGATTTCCTAATTTTCAACCATGCCCACTTTTTTGCCTCTCTTGTTGATTTTACTTCTCCCATTCTTTTCTCCTTTCTTTTTGTTGGGAAAGTGTTAAGTCTTCATCTAAATAGATATGAGTACCTTTAAGAAACCCTCTATTCTTTAAGATCCTAGCCTTGTCCTCCATGATTCTTAAAGTAACTCTCACATGTCTATCCCTTCCTACTTCCATAATCTTTCCTATCATGTTTGTCTGTTGAATCCCACCTGTCCAATGTAGCTCATCCTTGAGAAAATTCCTTTCTAGAATACATGTTCTCTCTTTTTCCCTGAAGTCTTTCAAACCTTTGATGATGTTATTTGTTGTTTTTTCTTCTTTGTCCCTTTCCTCTCTCATTTGTCTCTTGATTTGTTTTTCTATAATTTCCTTTTGTTCATTTGTTGGTTCTTTTACCAGTTGGGCCTAGGATTTAGCCTCTTTTATTTTCTCTTATTTACATGTCTACCATTACTGACTGGAATTTTTCCATCTAAATTGTGCTAGCCACTCTCATTGGCTCTAAACAAATTTTTTTGTTTCTTTTGTCTATTCCATTTCTTGCTTTAAGTTAATTAGCTCTTTTGCCCTTTCTCCATTTTTTTTTGTAGGCTTCTTACCTATTCTTTTAACAACTTGTTCTCTCTTTCAATCCTCCTTCTAACTTATGTTATTTCCTTTATTTTTGGCAATGTCTTCTTGTTGTACCTTTGCCTCTAAATTTTCAATTTTCTTTTTCAAATTCATGAGCTAGTTTACATATATTTCTAGAGACCATACTAAATGTGAGGTTGTGGGACAGCATAAGTCTTTGTTGCTTTGATGTCCATCCTTACTCTTCCCTTTATTTAATGCAAAGGTTTCAATTATGATTTGTTTTGAATTGTATGTTTCCTAGTAAGAAAGTGCCTCTTACATTTTTCCTTTATTACATCCTTGGTCAATTTGTTTCACTATTGAATGTCCCCTTGTAGTTGTTTCCACATAGTTTTTTTTGTTGTTTTTGGTAAGATCATGATGAGTCTTTTTTCCTACCACTGTTTCCTTTTCCTAACTTGTCTTCATTTTAATATCCCCAAATATTGCTTCTCATTTACAAAGATCCACTTATCAGTTGAGTTGTTCTCGTTAACCTGTTGAAACTCTAGTAAAAGGGGTTTCTGTTCTAAGTCATGATATGTCTCTATAGGCATTTTCACTATCTCACAACAATTTGGACTCCATTTTCCTAATTCAAGACTGTGAGGGCATATGATTTCCACTGAGCATGGTGGAACAATTGACGGGAAAATTGGCATGATTAGCAAAACAAATGGAATGGTCAATGCGACAATGAGTAAGTAGTCAGCGAGGGTGAGCATGACACAATGGGTGCATCAGCCCAAGAAATGACTCAATTAAGATTTACACGTGGAAGAAGATTGGGTACATTGTCCCATTCCATTGAATAAACACATCAGTTGGTATGTGAATCATTAGAGGAAATTTCATCCTAAAAGTTGTCTCTTATGGAAAAATCAAGACATTCATAAAAAATGCCATATAGACAATTTTTTAATATTATTTTATTTTTATCTATGTTCCACAATATTTATTAGCACGAGATTTAATAATGTTTTTAAGATATTATTTCTATTTTTTTACTTTTATCGAAGTCCCTCAATATATGGAAGTTTTATTAAAATAACTATCTATATATTTTTTATATTTTAAATTTAACCATCTATATTTATATTTTACATTTAACTATGTAGATATATTTTATATTTAAGTATTTTTTTGGTGTTTTTCTTAATGAAATTGTTTGCAAAAACCACAATTTCACTCGAAATATTTTTTTTGTAACACCCTCCTCCCACATCTACCCAAACAACCAGGGTAAACATGCGACAAGAGGCCACTACGATATGATTTGACCTCCTAAGTCATGTTAAGGAAGTGGAATCCATGGAAACACACCATACAAACATTAATCATCAGCTATAGGATCCTCAGTAACCAATCCAATACTTTAGACAACTTGCCTTGGGGTCCCACTAGAATTTTGTACAGCTTAAGCCCCAATCGATCTAATCCTATAGGCATGAGGGTAGCCAAAAACCCAAAGTTTCTTTCACAGGCTTTCCTGCTAGCGAAGGAGACCAAATCTGTCAATGTTGTGCTAGTGACTTCGGGATTTGAGCCACTTTTTCATGCCCAAAACCTAGGTCACTGCCCAGAATTGAACCATCTCTTCAAATCAGTAAAATAACATGGAAATGACATTACTAAATAAAATACTTGTTTAAGGCCTTGATTGGACCCCTACTAGCCATGATAGGCATTTCGTCAAACATATTGCGAATATGTAATCTACAGGTGTAAATAACAGTTCTGAGCATAAGAGTTTCATACTTAGTTGAGAATAGCTAAGAACCATTGATGTCTCAACACATCAACTGCCATTTTGTCCATTAGGTCATAGATACATTGATCATTCAATTACAAGTAAAACATGATGAGAGCCACACATGGTTGTTGTCATTAAACACATACATAACCAACATAATAGGGACAAAAATATCAATGAAATCACCACCATATACACCACATATAATCAATCATGATACTCATAGAAATAAGAGGAGAAATAACCTTTCATTAACGATGCAAAATCCAAGCCTGGGATGGGACTTCCATGTTCAACTTGACCATAGAATGGTTGAGCCAAATATCTCTTCAACATTCACCTGTGTGTCATATTCCAAGCATAAATGTGGGAGATCATAGAACACTTCAATCAAAACTCATCCAGGGCTTCTAAAGTCCATCCACCTCAACCCATCAAATAGTGATTCCACCTCATGGTAGAACATCACAAAACCATCATCATATTGGTCTCCACCCAAGCCTTCCAGGGCTTCTAGAGCTTTTGTCCAACCAAAGCTTCCAGGACTAGTAACTCAACCCACAACTTATTCAGGGCTTCCAAAGCATTTGTCCAACCAGGGCTTCCAAGACTAGTAACTCAACCCCCCTAGGGCTTCCATATCATTTATTCAACCAAGGCTTGCAGGGATAATAAGTCAACCCAAGTTGTTACAATGCTTCCAGAGCGTTCTTCCAACTAGGTCTTTGAGGACTAGTAACTCAACCCAAGATAAGGAAACATGACAACCAACCAAAAACAAAAAATGAAAGTAACCCACAATCACCATAGCTATCCAGGAATTGGCAAGGCTAGGCAATCCACTGTCAATCCCAACCATCCTCCATGCCAATCGTAGATCACAACCAAAATCCACATGCATATGCCATGCATAACAAAAATAGTGAAGAAATAATACATGCAACTTGGTACCTGAAAGAAAATCTAGTGTAGTTGCTGATCTTGATGCCTTCTTGTGCTTTCCTTCTCTTTTGTTTCCTTATTTCTCAAAAAATCCAAGTATGCCACACCCTCCAAGAGTGCTCCAAGAAAACTCCAAGTCTCCAAGAGTATGAGAGAGAGAGAGAGAGAATAATGTGAGAGCTCCAAAACTAAACTAACAAAAGGTTACCAACTGATCCTCAAAAGCCTTTGTATGAATTATGCCTCTATTTTCTTCATTTTCCTTTATTTTTATTCATTTTCCTCCTCACGTGCAACCTGTGACCTTTCACCTCCCTTTTCTCCTAATTTCCATTATTTTCATAAATAAATGTGCCAAAAATGCCATTGTACCTTTCCAAAGCCTTAATCATTTCCTTTGCCAATTTCTTTAGCTATAAACAATCACAAGTTATCCCCATCACTAGGATTTTTCCCAACATTCATCTTGGAATAAGTGTCCCATCATCCATGGTTATTATTTTTCGTTTATTTACTTTTATTACTTGGAATTTTCACTAGGGCTATTACAGAACCCTCCCCCTTCGGGGAACACCGTCCTCGGTGTTCAACAACACCTATAAACACAAAATGGTTGTAAGAAAAATATATACTGTCGATGGAGCTTTATAACTTAGCTCGATGTAGTATTTACAATGATCACCTTGCTGAAAAGAAAACCAACATAACAACATAATAACATGACATCATAATAACATACCACATAGTGGAGATTTATAACATAACTCGTGGCGGTATTTACATTCATTTACATATGTACATAAACTAACATCATCAAAACATACACCAAAGAATATACCAAAACACCAAGCCAAAACTGCTTTGCCTCAACTGGAAAACAAGGAAGGATACATAGCCCGCATTTGATCCACCATCTCCCATGTAGCTTCATCAGGCTCAAAGTGCTTCCACTACACCTTAACTTGCTCGATTTCTTGATTCTGGAGCATGACCACCTTTTTCTGCAATATACACTGAGTCTCCAGCTGGAATTCTTGATCCAGGTGGATATTGGTGACCACCCACCAATTCCACTTGGATCCCCACCATTCCTTCTTTCAGTTTTTCAGTTTCCTTAATTGTAGCACAATTTACTATTTTTAGTAGTTTTTTGGGTCCTAAAATTCTGGAGTAGTTTCGAGAGCCGTTTTGAGGCCCTAAATGACGCTTTCTTGGAAATCTACCGCCCAACGATTTTCTGTCTAAAATCGTCTTTTTCGTTGTAGTCCTCGAAGAGATATTTCCAACGGGTTATCATGCGTGTCAAACGAAGATTATGACCAAGTCACGACCCTGGGAAGTTGGCTGTCCAACTCAACCCTACGAGGCCCATAAACTCTTGGTGTTACATCTCCTTGGGTTAAGGTTTTTGTTGTTTAGGGTTTCCTCTTATTGTTCAGTAATAAAAAGGCCCTTGAGCCTCATTGTAAGGCAATTAAGAGGCATGTAGACACCACATCTCTTCTCAGAGATAAGCTACCATCGCCCTAGCTGGTTTGTTTCCATTTCTGTTTGTAATCATATTTCAGTATTTAACATCAATGAAATGAAGTAATATTTCCACTGCATCTCTGTGTTTATGGTTATCTCTGTAATTTGTTGCATTCATGTTTAAATCCAGATCAATTCTCCATTTGGCTCCAACTGGAATTCTCCATCTAGTTCCACATGTAATACAGACCAATCAATCACATGATCAACATCCTTAACATAATTCCTAAGCAAAGATACATGTAAAATACCATGGACTTTCATTGTCGAAGGCAATGCAAGTTGATAGGTTATAGGCCCAATCCTTTCAATGATACTGAAGGGTTCGCAAAACCGTGGTGCCAGCTTGGCACATGATGCAATCCGCAAGGAGCTCTTCTTCAGTTTGATGTGCAAGTACACTTATTCCTCAACCTGGAACTCCTTGAACAACCTGTTCCTATATGGATAAATATTCTACCTATCCTGTGCAACCTTTAGATTCTTTTTTATCACCTTCATTTCCTGGTCCATGTTCGCCAACATATCTAGTCCATCTTTCACATCTTGAAGATGAACCACCATTGCTAGTTCCAAATGTAGATAAAAAATAAACCTAATGCGATGTATCCGGAATATAATCTACATAATCATGAAACTTGCAGAAACCTCAAAGACAAAATATCTAGTCCAATCAATACCTTGCTAACCAGATCACTCCAACTAATGGGAGTGTTGCAACTTCGCCCATGCAATGCCTCAAAAGGACTCATTCTCAATGATTTCTGATAATTTTTGTTGTACTTGAACTAAACCAGTGGAAGGTACTCTTCCCACTTTCACTGCTAATGCATCACATACATCCTCAACATGTCATCCAATATCTTGTTGACCCTCTCTATCTGTCCATCTGTTTATGGATGATAATTTATGTTGAAGGCCAACTCTATACCCAAACCTGCAAATAACACCTTCCAAAACTTGGAAGTGAACTTCGCATCCCTGTCGGACACAATCTTCTTCAGAACGCCATGCAATCTAACCACATCTTTGATGAATACTTGTGCTACATCACTGACTGAGAATGTAGACTTCACTGGAATGAAATGTGCAACCTTTGTCAACATGTCCACAATAGCCATAATGGAATCATGTTGTCTCATTTTCTTTGGAAAACCTGTAATGAAATCCATGGAAATAGACTCCCATTTCCACTCTGGGATCATGATCGACTGTAGCATTCCACCTGGATGCTTACATTCTTCTTTCACTCATTGATAATAAAATCATCTAGCCATGAACTCTACTACATCCCTTTGCATATTCGACCAATAATAAAATATCTTCACTGATATTAGTGTCTTTTGATACCCTAGGTGACCTAAATATGGTATCACATGAAACTCCCTCAAGATCACCTTCTTGAGCTCACTATTATCCGATACATATATCCTGTCTCAGAACCTGACTAACCCATCTATTGTAAGACAATAATCCATACCCTGTGCACCTGCACTTGTACCTGTACCTGTACCACTACTTGTACCTATACATGTACCATCACCTATACCTATACATGTATCATCACCTATACATGTACATGATTAATCACCTGTACCTATACTTGTGCTTTGTTGTAACATGTGCACAATATCCATATATCTGACATCCTACTGACTTGCCCACAAGATCCTATCTTATAAGTTTGTCCCATAGGAGCTCATAGTTGCAAAGTGATTTACTTGTACCCGTCTACTGAGAGCATATGCCACCCTATTCTCTTTAACTTTGATATATCTGGTCTCAAAATCAAACTCGTTGATCATGGCCAACCATCTAGCCTTCCTGGTGTTCAGATTCGGCTGGTCAAACAAATACCTTAACCCAATATGATCACTCATAAGTACAAACCTCCTTCCAAGAAGGTAGTATCTCCACATCTTCAATGCATGTATGATCGCTGCTAACTCAAGATCATGTGTTGGGTAGTTTTTCTCATGCTCATTTAGTTTTGAGGACTCATAAGATACCACCTATCCATCTCGGATAAGGACTCCACAAAGCCCTCACTTGCAAGCATCTATGCATACCACAAACTCTTTGTTTGGATATGAAATCTGTAGCATTGGTGCATGTGTCAACAGTTGCTTGAGCTACTCAAAACTAACCTCACACTCCTCTATCCATTCAAACTTCTTTCCTTTCCTCTGTAATGATGTGATAGGATAAGAAATTTGTGAGAAGTACCTAATGAAACTCCTATAATAACCTTCCAAACCCATGAATGATATCACCGTATCCGCACTCTTAGGAGCTACCCACTCCATGATGGTCATTACCTTCTCTAGATCTAATGCAATGTCCTCCTTGGAGACAACATGCCCCAAGTAATGTACCTTAGTCTAAAAGAAACTACACTTTCTGAGCTTAGCATACAATTGATGTTTTCTCAACAAACTCAACACTGCTGCTAAGTGCTCGACATGATCTTCCTCATTTTTAGAATATACCGGTATATCATCAATGAACACAATAACAAACTTATCCAAATATGGATGCAACACACTATTCATCAAACACATAAATGTAGCTAGAGCATTAGTTAAGCTAAATGGAACAACAACAAACTCATAATGCCCATACGTGGTCCTGAACGCAGTTTTGTTAATGTCCTCCTCTTTGATGCGTACCTTATGGTATCTACATCTCAAGTCATTCTTTGATAACATTACTACTCCCTTCAGCTGATCAAACAAGTCAGCAATCCTCAACAAAGGGTACCTGTTCTTAATAGCCACTTTGTTCAACTGTCTATAGTCAATGCATAATATGAGAGTACCATATTTCTTCTTCACAAAGAATACTGGTGCGCCCCATGGTGATACACTCAGCCTAATGTACCCCTTGTCACATTTCCATCAACTACAACTTTAACTCAACCAACTTAGGTGTGCTCATCTTGTAAGGTGCTTTCGATGTTGGAGCTACCGCTGGCACTAACTCAATAAAAAATTCTACCTCCCTATGAGGTGGCAACTTTGAAATGTCCTCAGGAAGTACATCCTTGAACTGCTGTAAAACTGGGTACCTGCTCAACAAATCCATATCCTCAACTTTCTTACCCATATCACTAGAAATGTGCACTAAAAATAGCTTACACCCTTTCCTACGAGTATGCTTCGCTTGCATAGTTGTCACCATCATAACTTATGTAGCTTTCTTCTTACCCTATAAGACTCTTGGTTCTCCATTGTCATCAACACAGTCAATGGCTTTATCATAACAGTCTACCTTGGTTCTATGAAGATACAACCAGTCCATGCCCAACAATATACTGTATGAACCCAATGGTAATACATTCAAATGTGTTGTGGTAGGCATACCATTCAAATCAAATGCACAAGCTCTTACCCAATAATGAATTAGTTTCTTCGTACCTATAGCCAATTGAACTAACCAAGGTTATGCATGCAATTCCATACTAAAAACACACTTATCCACCAAGTCAAGACTAACATAGCTATAATTATATCTAGGGTCAATCAAAATAGAACTAATTTGATCACAAAGTTTACTGTCCATCTCAATGATAGATGCATGATGCTCTGCCTGTTTCTTATAAAATGCGACATAGATACGTGGAATACTCTGACCAACATCCCCAACAGTCTGTGCCTCCTGCGCACTGTATATCTAAGGTATAACACTTTGATTCTGCATACAATCTCTCCTGCAATGGTCTTTGCCACAAGTCCAAAATTCTATAGGCTTCCAGCCTATCTCCTTGTTCTGTTCTCCTGATCATAATTCTTGTCCCCTATTTGATGCAATGAACCTCTTAGATGGTGCAAAATTATATTTTTTACCTAAATCTTGTGGTCTCACCCACTTCTTGTCCCATTTCCATTTGTTCCTGGCATTGCCTTTCTAGACTGGCTTCATCTCAAACCCGCGCTTCAATTGTCCATATCAATTCTTCAACTTCCGAATGGCCTCCTCTAATGATTTAGGCTCATCGAACTCGATCCTATCTTTGAATGCATCTGGTAATCCACTAACGAATCTATGAATCTTAGCCTTCTCCTCCTTAAGGTAAGGCACATACCTCAGCAACTCCAAGAACCTGCTAGTGTATTCATCATTTGTCATGGATCCCATCTTTAGCTCATAGAATTACTTTGCTCTATCATTAAAGTATCTCTCAGATAGGTACTTCTTCTTGAATAATCACTCGATTTCAATCCACGTAAAATCTTCCTCATTTATACCTTTGACATCTTCACGTCTTCCCACCAAATGTCTGTTTTTCCTCTAAGACTGAAATTAGCCACTATAGCTTTCATGTTCTCTAAATAGTCATGCAACCTAAAGAACTTATTTATCCCTAGCAACCATGCCTCTGCATCTTGTGATTTCTTTACCTCTCAATCAAAGGTAGGTGGCTTCGCTTTCTTAAACTCATATGGAAAATACCCTTTATCAATCCTCCTGTAAGGATGATACTGATGATGATCACAGTGCTTATTTGAATTAGAATTGGAATCATACTTGTATCTATCCCCTCTCCTATCCGAAGTGTCCAACAATTTTCCATCTCTGATTGTGTCATCTCTATCTGATTTGTGACCACCATGCGATCTACTACCATATGCCCCATTAGTCCTATCCTCCTACTCATGCCTGATTCAAAGCAGTCCATGTCACTCCAAATCTAACAAGCTATGAAGTATGAGTGCATTTACCTCTGTTACCTTTTCCTGTGCTTGTATGATTATATCATTATCTGCATTACAACTCCTTATTTCTTCCTTCAAGCTTCTCAACGTAACTACCAAATCAGAAGGATTCCCAACACCATATTTCTCTTCAGATTCATAGGGAGAGTATTTGTAGTCAACCATCTTGCTAGCCATTTGAATTTCTTCCTATAAGGTGTATCATGTCAACTAAATCAAATCATAATAAATCAGCGTACCTTATTATAGATCGAGGAGGATAGCTTGTCTGCATGATCAATAAATCAACGTGATACATGTATAAAATAATCATGACATCATATAGAAACATGAAACATAAGCATATGACCATGCAACCGTCGTTTTAGCTAGGGTCTAGTCATCAATCATGACTTCAACAACAACACACACCACAACCTCATGCATGAAAACCACCATCATTACGTCATTATACACTTGACGACATGCAACCATGGACATGCATAAGCGATGCATAACCATCCACACATATACATAAACGCGTATGATCAAACATGAATGCACAATACTTGAAATCAAACCTGCAAGATTGATACATGCAACTGAGCATACGAGAATGTAACCAATCATGCTACAACGATACATGTAAGTGACATAAATCGATATGTAACCATTCATACACTCGCGAAGATGCATTCCTCAACAAAACATTAAGTTTCACATGACGACATCACTTCAACCATGAACAACATCATGAAAATACAACATGAAATGAAAGTGTGAGAGACATACATGCAACTGACAGCATGCATGACCAACACATATCCCATCCAGTCTAAGGGGTGAACCATTCTCTGATACCACTCTATAACACCCTCCTCCCACATCTACCCAAGCAATCGGCCAACCTTGGTAAACATGCAACGAGAGGCCAATATGATATGATTCGACCTCCTAGGTCATGTTAAGGAAGTATAACAGACGGAAACACACTATACAAACATTAATCATAAGCTACATGACCCTCAGGAACCAATCCAATACTTCAGAAAACTTGCCTTTTGGTCCCACTGAACTTTTATATAACTTAAGACACAACCACTATCATGTTATAGGCATGAGGGAGACTAGAAACCCAAAGTCACTCTCACAAGCTTTCCTGCTAGTGACTAGAGACCAAATATGTCAGTGTCATGCCAACAACTCCAGGATTTGAGCCACCTTTTTAGGCCCATAGCCCAGGTCACTGCCCAAAATTGAACCATATCTTCAAATTAGTAAAATAACATGGAAATGACAGTACTAAAGAAAATACTTGTTCACGATCTTGACCAGAACCCTGCTAGCCATGAAAGGGATTTCGTCAAACATATCGCAAATATGTAATCTACAGGAGTAAATTACAGTTCTGAACATAGAAGTCTCATACTTAGTTGAGAATCGCTAAGAACCGTTGATGCCTCAACACATCAACTTCCATTCCTTCCATTAGGTCATATATAGATTGATCATTCAATTACAAGTAAAAACATGATGAGAGCCACACATGGTTTCCATCATAAAACACATACATAACGAACATAATAGGGACAGAAATATCAATGAAATCACCAGCATGTGTACCACATATAATCCATCATGATACTCATAGAAATACCAGGATAAATAACATTTCATTCATGATGCAAAATCCAAACCTGGGATGGGACTTCGACATTCCATCCGACCGTAGAATGTTTGATCCAAATCTCTCTTCAGCCATTCACCCTCATGCCATATTCCAAGCATGAATGTGGGATCTCATAGAACACATCAATCATAACTCATGTAGGTATTCGAGAGGCCATCCACCTCAACCCATAAAAAAAATGATTCCACCTCATGATCAGACATCACAAAACCATCATTAGATTGGTCTCCATCCAAGCTTTCCAGGGTTTCCAGAGTGTTTGTCCAATAAAGACTTTCAGGACTAGTAACTCAACCCAATACTTATTCAGGGCTTCCAGAGTGTTTGTCCAACCAGGGCTTCCAGAACTAGTAATTCGACCCACCTTGGGATTCCAGACAGTTTGTCCAACCAAGGCTCTAAAACTAGTAACACAACCCAAGTTGTTACAGGGCTTCCAGAGCGTTTTCCCAACCATGGCTTATAGGACTAGTAACTCAACCCAAGCTAAGGAAACATGAGAACCAAGAAAAAAACAAACAATGAAAGTAACCCACGATCACCATGGTTATCCAATAAATTGCAAGGCTAGGCAATCCATTGTCAATCCCGACCATCCTCCATGCCAATGACAAAACACAACCAAAAATCCACATACATATGCCATGCATGCAAAAACTAGTGAAGAAATCGTGCATGCAACTCTATACCTGCAAGCGACTTTGATGTAGTTCTTGATACCGATGCCTTCTTACGCTTTCCTACTCTTCTCTTACCTTCTTGCTCCAAAAATCCAAGTATGCCACACCCTCCAAGAGTGCTCCAAGAAAACTGTAAGTCTCCAAGAGTATGAGAGAGCTCCAAAACTAACTGGACAAAAGGTTACCAACTAATCCTCAGAAGTCTTTTTATGAATGAGGCCTCTATTTTCTTTATTTTCCATTATTTTCCTTCATTTTCCTCCTCACGTGCAACCTATGACCTTTCACCTCTCTTTTGTCCTAATTTCCATCATTTTCATAAATAAATGTGCCAAAAATGCAAATTTTCCTTTCCAAAGTCTTAGCCGTTGTGTTTGCCAATTTCCTTAGCCATAAACAATCACAAGTGATCCCCATCACTAGGATTCTACCCAACATTCAACTTGGAATAAGTATCCCATCATTCATGGTTATTATTTTGTCTTTATTTACTTTTATTACATGGAATTTTCATGAGGGTTGTTTTGCGAAAATCTGGTAATTTGTCCTTTCTGGAATACATTTTTTAACTAATTAACTATTTCAAATTGAACTATATTGAATTATTTTATATTTAACTATATCTTTATATGTTTGGCTCGAATATGTAATTTGTCCTCTTTAGTATATGTTTTTTAAATATTTTATATTTTACTCTATATTTGATATTTTTCACAGCGATCTGTTGTCCTTTTGGAATACATTTTTAACTATTTAACTATATATATATATATAGTTAAATATATATATATATGGCATTTAACTATTTTTTGTGTTTTTTTTGGGGCATGTTTATTAATGTCAAATGGGCCTTCATTTTTAATTTATATTTTTTTCACTAATATTAATATTTACATTGCATTAATAACTTTTCAATATTCTAATTCATATTGGTAAGGTAGGTAAATAACATTAATAAAATATTTCACAAATACCCAGACCAATAATAAAATATTTCTTCGATACCCAAATTAATAATAAAATATTTCACGGATACCCAAATTGAACAATTTAAAATTATGTAGGACATGTACATCTTTTTAAATTTAAAAGATTTTGACTAGTTTATGTATGACATGGAAATTACGTGAAAATTTCATGGGCATTTTTAGGCTGAAATTTTCTCTAATGGCACATTGTATAAGTAGATGAATGGAATGGTGGGAGAAGGGACACAATTGTCAGAATGGATAGAAAAATAGGGCTATCTACCATAACATGTTCAATTAAGGAACTATCTGATGGAAGTTTGGCATGATAGGTCAAGGAGTGGAGTGGAGGCCATGCCTTACTCAATGGGGGTAGGTGCATTTGAGATACATTTATTTTGGGATTTTCAACAAGTCGACTTGAGGTGTAGCATGAATTTCCCACAAACTCAATTTTGGGGATGCAAATTTTGGAGATAGTTTGGAAAAATGAATTTTGGGGATTGACAAGATGGTGGGAAAAAATGGATTTTGACCAGGTTAATGATGTATTATAGTTTTTGTTTAATTTTTCCAATATTTTGAAAACTTTGGGGTTGTATTTATAAAATTGTTTTCCGTCATTATGTGTGTGTGTGGATGTTAGGCCAAGACTCCCATCTATAGTGTGTCTATTGCATCATTGGTGATTATTGCAATTGTAATTTGAAGAATTAGTTAATTAACAAAATATTCCGCAACCACTTATCTTAGTAAGAGGGGTAGATGTAGTCCAAGTCTAGTACAACCAATTTTGGTAGTTTTTAAAACATAACAACGTTGGTGCTATATGACCTAGGAGTCCACACTTCACCTTAATCCATGTAGGTCTCCTTAGGGTCGTGACAGGTGGTATCAAAGTAGGTGCTACTATCGCCTTCGTAACAAGTGGTATATTTGAACATGGCTTACATTAGGATCAAGTGATATCAGAGACTATATTAGTGTAGGTGAATTCTACAATGTTCTCTTTCACGAAAAACAATATTCAGGTGGAACATCATTGCAACCATTTTAGGTGGATTTTTTGAAGCAGTTATAGTGTTAGTTGAGAGGATCATAGGGCTAGTAGTTAATTTGATAAGTGATTCTTGAAGTGATAGGTTTGTCTACACTCATGGATGGTTTTTAGTAGGGTGGTAGTGACACAAAGAGGGAACTGGAGACCCCCAAGATAAAGGAACGTCGATGGATGTTGAGAACATTGTAAGTTAGTCGGTAGAATATTCATTACATGAGCAAGGAGAGAAAACAGATAAGTTGGAGATGGAGATGAAATAGATGATGCAAACATTAAATCAGACCATAATACTATATATGATATTGTGTAGTTGAAGGATTAGTATATCACAGATAGGTTGAAGGATGCAGAGTGTGAGTTGATGATCATTTGATAAAAGTTGTAGGAATAGGATGATATGATCAACATATTGAAAAAGGCTACCGAGCAAGAAGAATCTAGCACATCTATGAGAATCAAAATTAGAGAAATGGATTCTTATCATGGGATGAGAAGTGAAAATGTACTAGAGAATTTCTATTGGTATGTGGAACAATACTTGGATCATATGAGCGGGAATTTAGATGAGGCCAAAGTGAATTTCGTAACCATGTTTCAAACATGAATTAGAAGTCGTGGTGGAGGAACTAGGTATAGGACTTTACAACAAGTGGCATAATGGATAAGATAGGTACATGGGGAGATTGCAATGTTGCTTCATGTGTATAGTTTGGGCCTAGAAACTAAGAATGGATGGATCATAATCAATTGATATCCTTGAATCACTAAAGGAAAATCTATATTTATATCAAAGAGTTTTCGAGACTCATGTTGAAGAGTAAGGACATGCTATAGGATAAAAAGTTGTTCCATTTCATGAATGGACTACACTCACAGGCACAAAGTGAGTTGTGAAGGTAGAATGTGCATAGTCTTGCAATGACTATCATCGCTACCAATAAACTACAAGACTGTAGAGGTGTAGGGGAGTCTGGTCCAAAGAGCACTGGGATGGAGAATAGTGACAAGGGAAAGATGATCTGTAATGATTACTTGAAGATGATGTAAAATTTTGCAAGTAAATTCTTATGTGTTGTACACAATGGATCACTTTTCAAAACACATAAATTTATTTTTTTTAACTTAATTAACAATAATAATAGAGACAATATACCATATCAGAAACACATAACAACAAAAATGATAAAGGAGCTCACCCCTCTTTTGGGCTACATCTCCTGGTCCAACTTCCAATGATGAGCCTCTTTCATTAAGTGCTAAAATTTGTATTATATGGATTTAAATTGCTCATAATGTAAATATTATGTCTCCAATGGCTTCAAAACAACAAAACCCCCCTAGTTGGGCTTTTATTGGGCTCAATTTGGCCAAAAATGAAGAAGTTATGCTCTCCCTATGTTTCTTCTGCTAAATTATCTACAAAATGGACTAAATTACTATACATCCTATCAATTTGCATTTTCCAAGCATGTTGAGCGACAATTTCACCTGGTGCTGGTGAGATGCATGCCAGATTGGGTGCAAAATGTCGCCTAGTTTAAATGGCTAGTAAAGCCTAAAGTGGAAAACCAAGGCCACATGGGGCCATGGGCCAGGGGGCTGGGGCTAACTGCCTTCCTACGTCGGCATAGCTCCCTGGCTCTTCGGAGGTTGGTTACATGTGCCCATAAAACCAGAGGTCATTCCATATTTTGACCACTCAAACTCCAAATGTTGTGCTAAGCTCTTTGCTTCGTCCCGCCATGATTCCACGCTTCATGGTGACCATGGGCTGGTCCCAAAATTTTGTGCCCACTTGTTTGATCTGGGTATATATGTGATGGTCCTGTGCAAGTTCCATAACCATGGGCCAAGTCCTATCTGTTAACCCATGCCTGTATACTCTGCCTTTGGTTCTATCTGCACCCATAGGACCACGACTTGGGTCTATTCCCAAGCCCCAATTCTCTGTACCATTGCCAAACTCCGCCTTTGGTTATATGTTGTAGCTCGTGACCTAGGGCCGAGGCTAAGCCTAAGACCACAATTCTCTATCTATGGTCGCATGGACGTGAGTTGATTGGGGGTCAAGGCTTAGCCTTGACCCCATCCCCCAAACACAATTCACATAAACTTTAAATATGTATTGGGCACCATAGGAGTTAAGAACCACCTGTGCCCTAATGGTAAGGCATTGTATTGTTGTTCAACCAGTGATGCATTCAAATCCCTCTAGTGGCAGTTCGACCATACAAATTTTAATATACCCTCGGAGTGCCACATGGCATGCCATGATTGGGCCACGTGGCATTCCCCCATTGAGCTAACACAAAAACCCAACCACCAGTTAAAATCAACCAAATCCGAAACAATACGGATAGGAAAGGTGGAAGCCTTTCATTGGTCCACAAAACCCAATCAACATGTCTGATCATCCTGCCCAGTCAGCATACAGACTGCCCAGTCAACAGTCCTGTATCCAACCTGCATATTTTTTATTTTGCTTATTTAGGAAAATGATCCGAACACGATATCGAGAGCATACGATATCAATTGTGAGAAATTAAAGTCGTGTTGGATCCAAGTCATCAAGATCTACGCTTTGGTATAGGTTTCAAGCACTTTTGAACACTTTGAATTTTGAGCACTTTATTGATCCCCTGGATCACTCCTCCTAACTGGAAGCTTTTGGACCTCCAAAATACTATTTTCAGTTAACAAAGAGATGAGGGTATAGTTCCATCACCCTTGCCATTCCAATCCATTTGGTTTTGCCTAGTTTTTTACCTTTGAACCCCATATGAAGGTGTTTCTTGTTCCTTTTCTTGAAGTTCCTATTTCTCTGTCAAGGATAGGATCTTACTACAATTCTTCAAGATATTTAGAAGAGAAAACGTTTGTTAAATAAATCTGAAAATTCTCTCCTACATCTTCAATCAAAGGAGGCTTACCCAATTTCAAGTTATTTTCACCTTGGAGTTTTTCTTTTTTGATGCAAAGCTTTACTTCATCTCCAACCTAAAAATTGTGGTCAACATGAAGCTTATCATGTCTAGCCTTGTTTTTGGCTTGAATCTTCACCAAATGTGAATGCCATCACCATGCACGATCCTTCTGTAAAGCCAAAACACTAGGAGATCCTCAAGAAGATGTATTATAACTAATGTTCCCTTTGTCAAGTAGCCCTTGCACTTAATTCTTGATTCTTGCATTCTCTAACACTCGCATTTTGTTCAGACCAATGTTCAAAAGTGAATCATCCTGCTGCAAATGAACTTCATATTGTATTCCTCCTTTAGGAGGTGACACATTAGATTCCTGGAACATCTTATCATATGTATTAGCATTCTCCCTCTTTCTTGACTAAATCATTCTTTTTATCTTTTTCTTTGAACTTCCCTTTTCGTTTTTCTCTAGACTTAAATGACTTCTCACTAGTTTCTTCAAAAGAATTCTTCCCTCTTGCTTCTAAATGAGTTTCTTATACACAAACTTCATCTAGTTTTGTAGGATTAAACATGATAATAGTGTGTCTTAAATAACTATGCAATCCTCAAATGTATAATTTGAATAAATTATCTTGGGAGGACAAATCTATACCCAAAATCAAATCTCTTTTCCTAAATCCTTCAATATAGCTTTGCACATTTTGACACTTAGCTTGCCTAACATTTTGCAAATCTATAATAGCTTTTTGCATGTATGGTAATGAATAAAATTGCCTTCTTATTGAAAAAGCAAAATCATTCCAAGAGGATAAAACCTTACCATGTTTCTTCATGTCCTCTTGAGGTTTGGCCTCCCACCAAATAAGTGTTTCACCTTCCAACCTAAGAGAAGAAAGCTGAATTTTGGTCTCATAATTCTTGATTCTTTGTATCCTGCAATACACTTCAATCTGAAGAATCCAATTATCTAATTTATAAGCATTTACCTCTCCATCATACATAGGCAATTCAAACTTAATGTCAAAATTTAACAAAGGATTTTTACCATGTCCCTTTGGAGAATTTGGAGGTGTTTGTGAAAGGTAGAAGAAGTGGAAGAAGATGAGGATGAAGATGAGGATGAGGATTACTTGTCACCACTTCCTCCATTCCCTTTTGGAGGCTTGTCTCATTTTCCTACATCTCCTTTTGGAGGTTTTGAACTCTCTCCATACAACCTTGAATTCCTCTCTTCATAAAGAACCTTTACCATTTCAGACATCTCAAAGAAACATTTTTTAAAATTTCTTTCATCATCAGGCATCCCTTTAGGACCTTCTTCATGTGCCATGACTATTGAAGCAAACGTGTGAGTGTTTTCCTTGAAATAATTTGATATCTTGGCTCCACAAGTTCTCCTTCTCCTCTTTTAACCTTCAACCTTGTAAGCATCAGAAAACACTTGCAAACAAAATCAAACCTTCACAATAACCTTGAGCTCTGATACCAAAATGATTTGTAATGCGTACTTGAAGGTGATGTAAAAATTTGCAATTAAAATTCTTATGTGTTGTAGGCAATGGATCACTTTTCAAAACAGATAAAATTATTTTTTTCTTTTTAACTTAATTAACAACAATAACAGAGACAATGTACCATATCAGAAACATATAACAACAAAAATGATAAAGGATTTCACCCCTCTCCTGGGCTACATCTCCTGGTCCAGCTTCCAATGATGGGCCTATTTCATTAAGTGCTCAAATTTGTGTTTACATAGATTTATCATTCTCATAATGTAGATATTATGTCTCCAATGGCTTCAGAATAGTAAAAAACCCCAAGATGGCCTTTTGTTGGGCTCAGTTTGGCCAAAAACTGAAGAAGTTATGCTCTCCCTAAGTTTCTTCTGGTAACTGCTCCACAAAATGAACTAAATTGCTATCCATCCTACAAACCCACCTTTTCCGGGTAGGGCGAGTGAAAATTTCACCCGGCACCAACAATATTTGCACTGGATTGGTTGAAAAATAAAACGAGGGGTCGTTCCATATTTTCCACACCCGAACTCAAAATGTTGTACTATCCCTTCGCTCTGTCCGCCTGTGATTCCATGCTTCGTGGTGACTATGGGTTGGTCCCAAAACTCTGTTCCCACTTGTTAGCTCTAGGTATATAAGCTACAGTCTTGTGCGGGTGCTAAAACTATGGGCCAGGCCCTATCTTATAGCCCCTATCACTATACTCTGCCTCTGGTTCCGCTTGCACCCATAGGACTCCATCCTGGGCCTATTCCTAAGCCCCAGTTCTATGTACGGTCTCCTCACTCCACCTTTGGTTATATGTTGCATCTCGTGACTTGACATCGGGGCTAAGCTCGAGACCCCAGTCCTCCATTTGTGATCGCATGGGCATGAGGTGACCGGGGGCAGGGGCTTAGCCTCAACCCTTTCCTCCAAACACAATTAACATAAACTTTAAATATGTATTGGGAACCATAGGAGTTAAGAACCACCTGCGCCCTAGCGGTAAGGCATTGTATTGTTGTTCGACTGGTCATGCATTTGAATCGATATAATGGAAATTTGGTCATATAAATTTTAATGTCCCCCAGGGTGCCACATGGCATTCCCCCATTGGGTCAGCGCAAAAACCCAACCACCAATAAAAATCAACCAAATCTAAACCAATAAAGAGAGGACATGTGGTAGCCTGTCATTGGTCCATGAAACCCATTCAACATGTCCAGTCACCTTGCCCAATCAACAGTCCTATATCCAACTTGCAAATATTTTTATTTTTGCCTGTTTGGGAAAATGATCAGAATATGATATTGAGAGCATACGATATCGGTTTTGAGCTATTTAAGTTGCATTGGATTCAAGTTGTTGAGATCTACGCTCTAGTATAGGTTTCGAGCACTTTTGAACTCTTTGAATTTTGAGCACTTTACTAATCCCCTGGATCAAGAGAAGAATAAGACATAGAAGATAAGAAGTAAGATGTCTCAAAATATAATAAGCCAATATCGTGTTAGATTTTCCCCAAGGAGAATTATGAGAAGGGTTATCCTTTGAAGTAAAAATGATTAGATTTAGAGTAGATAGAGAAGCTGATGATAAGGGTGTTGCAAGTTTTGGGTGTGGTTTTGGAGAAGCAATTTGTAGCATCATGGGACCTAAGAGGGAACCATTTGAGTTATGCTTGGTAGTTGTGATGATTGACCATGGGGTGAATCATAATTTCATTAGGGAGGATGTTGTGAGATAGCTTGGTTTGACACTTGATCCCATGCACAACGTAGCTCAGTTGAGCCTCCAGGACTCAAGATAACTCCACCGCCACCTGCCACTCCTGGGTTACCTTTAGAGGCCCCATCAAAGAAAAGGCAGTGATCATCCAGAGCTAATCTCCATTTAATGAATTCCTATTCTTCCAGACGAATTTCCCAATGAGAAAAGGCTTTTACAGGAGGAATGGGTCTATCCTGATGGTTTGGAACTAGCTCTTTTAGCCATTGATCTCCCCCGTTGTCCAGAATCATACCATTTCTTATGGTGGGTTTGCTTCTAAGGCCTCACCCAACAGAGCTTTGATTTTAGTGATAACTCTAACAGGATTACAACTCTCCTCCCTGAAAATTCTGTTGTTCCTCTCCAGCCACAGTTTCCAGCATGTGAATTTGGGAATCCACATCCAGCCAGTGTTGAGAAGGCTTTTTTTGGAGAGACAGAACGGGGATAACTTGGCCCAGTTTCTTAGCAGGTCTGGAATATTTCCGAGAAGCTTTATTTTGTTAGGTCCTAGCATCAGGACACCCCTCCAAACTTCTTGAGCAAAGGAGCACATTAACAACAGATGATTAGTCGTTTCTTCATCCAAAACATAGAGAGG
This sequence comes from Pinus taeda, assembly GCA_000404065.3. NCBI lineage: Eukaryota > Viridiplantae > Streptophyta > Pinopsida > Pinales > Pinaceae > Pinus > Pinus taeda. The sequence goes on from APFE030351215.1 coordinate 23,894, forward strand.
GCACCTGGAGGGTCCTTACATTTCACGCCTTCTCAGGTTATCTCTAGTGAGGATAATTTTATGCGCCAAGGTCCCACAAAAGAAGTCAATTTTGGGAAGAGAAGGAAAAGACCAAATAAATTTCCATTGGGTTGGCTCCGAGGGAACGTTTGGGACATCCATCATACTTTTGTAACCTTCTGTTGCTGAGTATGAGCCTGAAAGTGAGCCCCACCCTCTTTTGTCCTTAGAAGAGTCCTTTAAAGGAGATTTTCCTTGGAGCAAATCCAGTAATAAAGTGGCTTCACCATCCAGCCAATGAGAGACCTCCCCTAGATTCCAACCATCCCAAAGACTTCTTGCATCATCAGTCCAATTGGAGATGTCCCAAAGGGTTTTCAGATTGTTGGCTTGAAACCAAACTCTGATATTTACAAGTTCTTCCATCTGATTCAAGGGCTGATCTCCAAGGATCGAATCTTCCCAAATTCTTATTTTTTTCCCATTACCTAGGATCCAGTATAGCTTGTGACTGAAATGCTCCATAGATGTGAGACAGAGTTTGAGTACTGGTGATCCTTTGGTTATTCTTAGAGGTTGGTCCAAACACCTCAAGCGTTACCCATTAAAATATTTTTTCCACGGAACTCCCTTGCTCCAACTAGGATTCCCAGAAACAATGTTCCAAAGGAGCTTGGAGCCCAGAGCAAGATTTTGGGCTGCCAAATCACGCATTTTGAGACCTCCTTCCAAGAATGGCTTCTTAAGAGTGTCCCAGTTTACTAAATGGAGCCTTCTTTCATTATTTCGCGCCGCCCGCCGCCCCCCCCCCAAAAAAACATAAATCTTCTCAGAAGACCATCCACTTTACTAATAAAGGTTTTAGGGGCAAGTAGAATGGAATTCTGATATCAAGGTAGACTTATGAGAATAGATTTCATTAGAATTACCTTCCCAGGATTATTCAACCATGACGCTCCCCAAGCTTGTATTCTGAGTTTTAGCTTGTCTAGCAGGGGTATCCAGTGAGCTACTTTAGGATTTGATTTGAAGATTGGGATCCCAAGATATTTAAATAACTCCTAGGTCAGGATTCCTTCTATTTCTAACAGCCTTGCTATGTTTGTTAATTCCTTGATCGAGCAATTCCAACCATAGATCGTTCTTTTTAGATAGTTGATCTTGCTGCCCGAAACCTCCCTATAAATGTCCAGCTCCTTCTTGAAGGACCTAGCAGAATTTATGCTAGCTCCTCCAAGCAATAATGTATCATTAGCAAACTGGGCATGATTTATGTCTTTAACATTGTGAGCCATCTTAAGGCCTGACAATGTTTGGATCTGTTGACAGTAGTCTAGCTAGAAGTTGAGCACCGAAGCTTGAATGGCGTAAAGAAGTGGGGACAATGGGAAACCTTGTCTTAGCCCTCTCGAGGCTTGGAAGAATTTTGTTGATCGACCATTAACCAATGGTGCTATCCAAGGGGAGGCTATGCACGCTTTCACCCAATTTATGAGAGCTTTTGAGAAGCCAAATTTCTCCATCACAGAAAACAGGAATTCATGTCTCACCCTATCAAAGGCATTTTCCAAATCTAGCTTAATCACCATACCTTTCTCTTTTCGATGACAGCTTGAGTGAATTGCTTCTTGCACCAGCAAAATATTATCAAGAATATTTCACCCTTTGATGAATCCTCCTTGGTTTTCAGGGATGATGACCGATATAATTTTCTTAAGACGGTTGGCTATTATTTTGGTAACCAACTTATAACTTGTATTACACAGAGAGATGGGCCAGAATCTGCTAAAGTCGGTGGCGCCTTCATCTTTCGAAATCAAGGCAAGGAAGGCCGAGTTGGTACTGCCTCCTATCTTGGTACATGTCTAAGATTTCTCAACCATTCTCAGAAGATCTTTTTAATTGTAGGCCAGCAAGTCAGGTAGAACCTTGCTGTGAACCCATCAGGGCTAGGAGCTTTATCCGATTCCATGCAATCCAAAGCTTTTTTAAGCTCATTCATACTGATCGGAGTAGTCAAAATAATATTATCAGAATCTTGAACACAATGAGGAATTAGATCAATCAGGTAGGCTTGAGAAACGATAGGAGGGTCTTCCACGGCTGAGTAAATATCTTTGAAGAAGTAGTGGGCTTCTCTCTTTATGCCTTCAAAATCTTTAACCACAGTGTTTTGATAGTGAATTTCATTTACTGTTTTGAAGTGTTTGCGTGCTTCAAATTGCTTATGGAAGTAGCTTGTATTTTTTTCTCCGGCATGTAACCAAAGATTTCTGGACTTCTATCTCCAGAACTCTTCTTCATCCCTACTCGCTCTATGGAAATATTTTTGCAGCTCTACTTCTTTTTGAAGAAGGATTTGAGTTACATTGAATTTCTCCATTGTTAATTGATGGACTGCTAAGCTGTCATGTGTCTCCTTTCTTTTGGCGGTGGGAATTTTCAACCTTTTAGCCCACTCCTTGAGCTCTTTTTTAAGTCCCCTCAATTTTTCTTCCCACACAAAGAAAGGGGATCCTTGAACTTGTCAGTTCCAGGCCTCGGAGACCACCTCTTGGAAACCTTCTTGGTGTATCCACAAAGGACTGAATCTAAAGGGAATGGGGCCAAGATTTCCATCCAGGGAGAGCACAAGCAGAATGGGTTTATGATCAGAGGTGTAGTTCGGCAAGATTTTAGAGGTGGCCATTAGACCGCATGTCAAGAAGGAGGTTGGACAAGAAATCTGTCCAAATGAGTAGTAATGTGGCTGGGGCCTATCCTTTTGTTGGACCAAGTGAATTTCCCAGATGTGGGCTTGATACCCTCCAGATCCCAACCTAATATGAGGTCTTCAACCCATTCTCTATCTGGGTCGCTGACTGGCGAGCCCCCCTTTTTCTCTTTTGCAGCTAGCGTAACATTCATATCACCTGCAATAGTAATATTTTCTGGATTGTGCAAGAAAAGATAGGACCGGAGCGAGTCCCAACAAATGTTTTTCTCAGCTGGTAAGACCAGAAGATATAGATTGAACATACTTACTTGATGGCCAGATTCTTTGTGGAGGAGCTTAGTGAATAGCCAGTGGGGGCAACATTCATCATAAATCAGATCATATTTGGAGTTGTCCCAGAAGGAGGCAATCCCTCCAGAGGCGCCTCTAGCACTGACAGCTCTCCCTCGGCCTTTATGCCAGAATGCTTTGCTTGCTTAGAGGAGTAGAAGGTCCTCCATCTTTGTCTCCTGGATGAGAAGGATTTTAGGGGAGTTCATCCTCACAATGTCTTTTAGAGATTCTTCTTTCAACCTGCTGCCTAACCCTCTGCAATTCCAAGAGACATATTTCATTATTTACTGGGTTGGGAGGTTATGGCTCCTTTTGGAGCCTGACCATGCTTGTGCCTAGATCTGGTATTCATCATTCCTTTGAGAGTTTTCTGAGAGCCTTGGAGTACATCCAGATAAGTTTTTTCCTCTCTTTGTTTCTTATTGGACTTTTGACCCCTGGCCGACTTGATAGGAGTGACTTGCGAGCTGTCTGATTCAGGGTCTCCATCTTCTGATTCTCCCCGAAAATCGAAGCCAAGACTGATGTGCTCCTTGTTTTCTTCTTTTTCCCCTTGATAATCCTCTGATGGAGGAAGATTTTTTTTTGCCTCGGTTTCTTTCACTTTCTTCGATGAATCTTCTGGATCCTCTTGGATCTCATTGGAATCCGCCTTTTCCCCAGAGGAAAAACCTTCTTTTGGAATTCTTTGGCCTTTGGATTAAGCTGGGGCTTCACCAATGGCCCTGAATTTTTCTTCTCAATTGGTTTTGGGATTGCCTTGCCCTTTTTGATCTCTTTCCATCCTTCTTTGTCCACTTTGTCCCTTGTCGGAGCTTTTGGGCAATTTTGTTGGAAGTGTCCATGTTCATGACAGGTTCTACATTTGAAAGGCAATTGCTCGTAATCCAATTTTTGATAGTGATGCCATTCTCAGACTGTAAGTTTTACCGCTTCTGGCAATCCAGCTTCTAGATTGACTTCCACACAAATTCTTACCCAGGTATATTGGCCCTTGTTATCTGCTTTGTTAATGAAACGGCCTAGACCTCCAATCTTCTGCAAGGTGTGATAGCTCCAACAATGGATCGGAAGATTGGGGAGCCGGACCCAGATTGGGACCTCTTTAGGGACATCGACTGAAGGATCGAAGTCAGGGGTCCATTTATTAAGATACAGACCCAGATTTCCCATGAGATACGAACCGTTTCTGAATACCAGATCTTGATCTTCTTTGGAGGGGAACTCAAAAATGAAATACCCTCTTCCGACATCATAGCAGATCACATTGTTTTTCAGCTGAGGTCTCCAGTTGCGTTGGATCCAGTCATCTGTTGTTTTTGTAGAGGGCCAACGTCCCATAAATTGTCCTACCAACCCTCTATCAGCCAGGGCTAGGGCGATTTTTATCGGTTGATCTTCTAGCAGGGCGATCTTAGGAATTTCCTCTAGCTTTTTGATAAATTTTGGGACTTCTGGGTTCAAATGTTTCTTCCCTTTCTGCGTTAGCAACCTTTGGAATGCTTCCTATGATGAGATCGACGGGGTGGGAGAAGGTTGCCACCCCCAGGTGCACTCATGGCGGTGGTTGTGGCTCCTCTTTGACTGCAATACCTAGCTCAGAGATGTGATTGTTGTGCGCGGTATTATAATTGATAAATTATTTTGGATTTCTAATGTTGAACATTGGAAATTTTGCAATTTTTTTTGGTCAAACCTAAAGTAATATGGGTTTGGCCAAAAACTAAATAAGACAATATTTTTTAGTTATGTATATATATATATATATTAATATATATATATATATATATATATATATATATATAAAAAAATTTAACTTTAATAAAATACTAAGTTAAATGTAAAAGTTAAATTTAACTTCAAGTAAAATCATATTAACATGATGTTAAGTCCTTTAGTGATGTATATCTCTCACATATATCACTCTATTATTCTTTCTTTGTTATAATTTATTGTACAAGTATCTTCTCACACATGTTTCATATTTGTTTAGTTTGTCTAATCATATTAGTTAATAAGAAAATAATTTAGGTAATATTAATCATTGCCAATTTCAATGGTCTAATGATATAAAAATTATATATTTTTTTTTCATTTCATAAAAATACTATATATATATATATATCTATATATCTATATATATAGAGAAAGAGAGAATACGTTTAGGATAGAGTTCCAATTTAACATAAATAAAGTGAATATGATTGAAATACTAAATTGTGAAAGTGAAAACTAATTTATACTTAAGTCATATTAAAAATATTAAATAGTTAAAATTTAAACACATTTTCATACTTTTAATGAGTTATGTCTTTTAACAACTCATATGTTTTTAATAAATATAAATTACTATTTTTTAAAATAATTTATTGTTATAGTTTTAAGGTAATATTATTATTGTTGTGTTTAAGTTTTTGTGATCCATATCAAGTTTTCGAGAAGATTTTTCGGTGGAAATCATATTATAATATTTTTTTCGATGTTTTTCGAAGCAACAAGTGTAGTTCATCCTCAGGACAACTTGTCTTGATGATGAACCACACTTGTTGGTTCAAAATGCATCGACAAAAGTATTATGATGCGATTTCCGCCGAAAAACCTTCTGGAAAATATTATTATTTTTTATCAAAGGAAAATAGTTGAAATGGTAATTTGTCAGTTTAATTCCCTTCTTATTAGGTTCTATTTTGGGGAAACATGTTAGTTTGGGTGGAAAAAAATTGAACAAATTGAAAACCGTGAGGAATAATTCTCATGAGCTTGAAGGGATTTTAATATCTTGATATTAAGGTATATAGTGAGAGTTTGGGTTTTGTCCATCAATAGTGGTAGTCTAGGTATCGCCCAATTTTTTTTGAATATCTTGATATTGAGGTGAACAGTGACATGAAAAAAATTAAATATATTGATATGAGATCAATAATAGTAGTTTGGGTCTTGCTCAAAACAATTTGAAAAATGGGAAGGAAAACTTGAATAGCATAATATTGAGATGAAAAGTAACACTTTAACTCTTCCCCAAAATAATCTTATAAAATTATCAATTCATTAGTTACCATGAAAAAAAACATTTTATTATTATTAATTATTGTCATATTATTAAAGTATTTTGATATGTAATTAAAGCCACTTCTTAAATTATATTAAAAATATTTATACCATAGATAAGTGTACACACATTAGTTTTGAATTCATTGGGTGGAGACATCTTCTAACTTAGTGCTTTCACTTTTCTCATTCTAGGAACAATTTAATGTAAATGATATAATTATGTAAGATGGAGCACTATTATTGAGTTATATAATATATATAGATAATATAATATATATAAAAAATAATTAAAGAAATTATTGTGTTTTGATGTTTCTCATTTTAGGGACAATTTAAATGTAGGAATAATTAATGTAAGAAGAGAACTATTTGAGTCAGTTATATAAAAAATAAAAATTATTTAATTATAATTTACTAGTAAAAAAAGAATATGTTTTATAATTTACTTTTATTTTTCTACTTATTATTATTCTATTATTATAGGAATACAAATTTATGATAAGGCTTTTGTACTTATGACTTATTAATTTTATTATTCTATTAGCATAGGAATACAAATTTATGACTTTTGTACTTCTGACTTATTAATTGATAAGACCTTTGTACTTCTGGTTCATTAATTTATGTATTGAGCAATCACATGTTAAATCTAATGGCCAATCAAATTGTAGAAAATTAAATTAAAATATTGTCAAAAAATATTAAATTTCAATATCAATGTGCAGAATAAAATTATAAAAAAATAAATATTTTTTATCAGCCAAATCTAACCATAAACTGAATGCAATATTCTATTCCTAAAACAATAATATATATATATATATTCCAAATGAAATACCATCAATTTAAATAATATTATAATTTTTTTGTTTATTAATAAAATTTGAAATTACATCTGCAAATACTTGTTCTGACATTGAGTAACTTACTTCATCGATAGTCATGAATAACCTTTCACTATGAATGGATGTATTATTTGGAGTAGTCTCCCTGATGGACAGTCCTAAATAACATTTCGCTGTCACTAAAAAGATGTATTACTTTGATTCTGTCGTGGATAGTCATGAATTACATTTTCCTCTCACTTGGAGAATGCATTTATGTTGCTCCTCGTGCATATAATTATTCCTATATATATGAAAATATGTGTGTATATATCACTGTGCCTATAATAAAATATGTGTGTATGTATCACTGTAAAGTAAAATTCATGTTTCTCATGACGTGCACGTCTATCTCTCAATATATCGAAATATCGCACACAAAATTTAACCGTACATACTTATATGGTTTAAATTTTTTTATCTCCATGTAAGCACATATAAAAAATGGTAGTGTAATTTATTTTACTCTCTTAATTTAATATTTTTATTTAAAATATATAATATATATATATAAATATATTTTAAATTTAAATATTATAATTAGCTATATAATTGTGTTTTTTTTATAAATAAGATAAATTTACATTCAATATAGTATATTATAATAATTTATTAATTAAAATAATGTGCAATCAATATTTTATTATATTATTGTATAGTGTTTTAAACTCACAAATAATAATCATTTAAATTACACTCAAAACCTATAAAAATCTATTTTTCATTTTATTTTTCCAGAAAATTTTAAAATAAAAACTGTTATAATAAAAAAATTTAAAATTTCACATAATAATCTAAATATATTTATTACTTATAATATAAGTCTAATTTTTCTTTTAATTTTTTATATTTATAATAACTTATAATATAATCTATTTTCATTTTATTTTTTTATAAATTTTAAATAAAAACTTTATAGTAAAAATTTAAAATTCACACGATAATCTAAATTATATTTAATAATTTATTTATTGAATTATATCTTCTTATTGAATTATATATTCTTACTCATTTGAATTTTTTTATTAAAGTATATTTTTTTTTTAGATTGCACATTACTGTGGTGTGATTTCTAAATGGAGTTCGGATTTTCCACAGTGTTCATGTTTTGTGGTGGACGTTTCGAGTCTCCACCTAGACTCATCATCAGGACAAATTTTGTACTATATCATTCTTACTTGTGCATTATCTTTAATCCAAAGAAAGATATCCACCATCTATTATCATATTGTTGACCAAAAAGTATGCATGCCGTTATTTAAATTTTTTAAAAATTTGAACTATACCAATCTTATTAAATTTTATTAAACTATATCCTTTTACTGGTAGATTATCTTTAATCCAAGGAAAGATATCCACCATGTATTATCCATACCTATATGGTTGACCCAAAAATATGCATGGCGTTATTAGTCCCTGCCACTTCCGGGCTGGCAAGGACTATAGTAATCGATTTGTGTCGATAGCATTACTTTGACAAGATTATCAACAAACGTCTTTTAACTTAAAACAAAGTTTCCTGAAATGACACAAGAACCAATACGATATTTTATATTTTCTTATTCTTTTAACCAATCAACGAAGTCTTCATCTTATTTGGCCTCAAACGAGGTATACAGGCTCAAAAGTTAGGAAAAAATTGGGAGAAGTACAAGTGATTAGAACAATTTGACAGTTTCATGAACTAATGCTATGTTTGCCTTAGCATTAATCTCCTAACATTTAATGTTAACAAAACTTATGGTGTATCATCTATGCTATGTCAAACCATGGCTGCCCTGCCGTGTCAAACAATCCTTGTCGTGCCGTGTCAAAATTGTAATTTGCATGAGAGCAACCGACTTTACTTGCCTGCCTTAAAATGAGTTGTTTGGCTTGGCCATATGTGGGGCTTTAGAAGTTTACCGGGGGTCATGAGGCAGGTTGATCACCAGTGGTAGGATGAAGCAGCAGCAGCATTGAACCCCCTATTCGGGGGGCGCCAAAGAATTCCTTACGCGAGCTGAAAATGCTTTTGCTGGCACAGTCGAGAAAGGAAGGTCCAAGAATTAGCACATAAATTTGTATGTGTTTCATGCATATGTGAACTATTTCTAGATCAATAATCAAATTATAGTAGCTATTGTTGATGGTCTAATCGATTTATGTATTGCTTCAAGTAATTACCTGCGGTAGGAATCTGGAGGAACAACCCTTGCATTCCATATTGCGCAGCTAATAATGTTAAATTTGCATGGCCTCTCCATGATTTTCTTCGCTCTTTATCACAGCCTTCAGCCTTGCCTGTATGCCCTTTCTAAACTTTATAATAACAAACAAATTAGAAACAAAATAGCCAGAAGCACCAACATTAATGAAATTGTGGGCGATATTAACTATCAACTGGTCCAAAAGAGACTGCTAACATATCTCTCTTTGCCATAGTCAAACCGAAGGACGCATCAGTTTTTTAGGTGCCCTAAATTGTAATCTTTGAGAAGGTACAATAACGAAATGTTTCTAGGCAAGCCATCTCGTTTCTAGTTTTGAGCATTCAACAAGAAAGACATAACAATTGAAACTGAAATTTCATCACTTTCAAACAGTCCTGGAAATCACCAGCATCTACAATTTCTGAATATTTAAGCAATTAACAAGAAATGCATGGCATTGCCAATATCACAGAAACTGAATACTGCACAAAACATCGATTCTAGTTAACACAAATGGATGGATTATAAGTCAGACGTTTCTGTATCAAAATAAATCCTGAAGAATACAGGTATATAAATTCCAAACATAGAGAATCCATCCGTTGAATACTACTAGTTTATCCCTACAGCATAATTAAACTAATTCGAAGCGAACCATTCAAACAGGGAACAGGAGAAAACCAGTAATCTAAATCTATTCTAATCTAATTCCACATAATTTGTATGGACATGACATAACTCGTCCACTCAAAACCATATCATAACTTAACCTTTACTATTTTCTCTTTGGTTTGCATGCTTTCCAGAGTCTTATACAAAGCGTTTACATTTACTTGAAATTTACACAGAGTGCCTAATATGTTCCAAAAGCAAAATAATTAGTACCTTAGCCAAATACTTGTGAAGGAATTGCTCAGTAGGAATAGCCAGAATGACCCACTGACACCAGTTCGGCCAGATGCAATGCACCGCCTTTGGACTGTGGGATATCCTTAAATCGCCTTCCGTTGTTAAACAAGTACTCAACAGAATCACCTTCTGTACTAAACCCTTTCTCTGCTATGCTGTAAAGATGATCTGCAATTAACACCACAGAAATTCAGTAACAAATTGGATATGTGGCCATATGCCAACATATTGCAGGAATCATTCTTGACCTCAGTTTTCAGGTATCTAGGCTTTTCAATGAAATTTCTTTCACTCATTCAATAAATAAAACATGAACTCATTCAATAGCATAATAAGATATGATCCACATTAAGTATGATTACATTAGTCAACAACCATGACACTGTTGATGTAATGAAATTTAACAAATAGAGAGTCCCAAGTACGACAAAAATAACCAATGTTTATATACTAACGATCTTATTCCACTTGAGCACAGCAAGTATTTTTGTAGATCCTCAAAACTATATCTGCTACAGGATGCTGCGCCTAGTACCAAAGACCTGTGGACACCTTCCATTTACTTCGTAATCCTGCCTCTGGGTCTGCACCAAACTTGCTTCAAGAATGTTGACTTTGCCAGGATTCCTTGGACTACTTTACGCTGCTAATTCCGCCCAACCTCAAACTAATCAACGAACTTCAGAGATGTTCCTCAGGCTGTGATTTGCGGCTATAGGAATCCTCATTAATCTGCCTCAGTATTTCTCCAAAAAACAGTCCAAGACATGCAGTGATTGCTTCAGGGAAACTCGGCCTGTTTTTGTCTCTATCAAGCACAGAAAAGACTCGGACTTCTGCTCTTTATCAGTTCGATAACAATAGCGGGCTATTACTGAAAGGCTGACGAATCGTAAGTATTCTCTGAATCGTGAGGCAAAGGCTCGAAAGGCTAAGAGTAAGGTGTCTCATTGTCCGGATCGGTGGGCTGCTCAGGCTCAGAATAAGAACAAGTCTAGTCGCAAGCGGGTCACATAAGTCGCTATGGTAACCAGCAACATGTCTCCCTTCCGCGGGCTATAGCGCTCTTCGGGGTGGATACGTACACCAGTACTCCAGACGGGCACGTGTAATGCATGCAGGTGGTTTGTTTGAATGACGGCCACGGAGTGTTCATGGTTCCGTTATATAACTTATTTTGTTCGAGTTATATTACTTACTAATGTATTTGTAGATGATCTTCTATATGTCTGCGTTGTTATAGTCATATGATTATGTTTCAGCTATGTTTTAAAACACGTGTATAAAACTTTTAATTATTGTTTATTTATGTTTTGTAGTTGTTTCAGGCATCTTTAGCCAGATTCTAACCAAAATCTCCTAATCCTAAAATACTTACATAGTTAAACAACGTCAAAATAGTTCATATTCTTAATTGGAAGTAATTAATAAAGTTTGAATCCACCAATGAATTTAATCCTCATATATTCACCATCTTTTAAAATCGTCATGATACTGTAAATTTCTATGAATTTATATTTAATTTCTGTTAACTGTAAAAGTCGGGAATCTTGGTTTGAAATCAAAATCCACTTTATCGCATCACGTCTTCAAACAGTGCTCTTTCTCCTCTATGGAAATACATGCCATTCTTGAACTCCAATGCGTTTTCAAGGACATTTTAGAAACAAGTTTCCACTGTTTTAAGAGATTTTGGTTTAAATCATTAAGGCACTATGCAGCTTGGATAGATCGCCACATCATTTCTGTTCTGTGAACATTTTTTAAGGACCATGGATGAAAGATATTCTGATTTGTGTTCATGCAACGCCATAAGGCAGATGAGACTGTTTCGATGTCAAGGTGACTGGAAACAATAGGAATCTGCCGACGAGTTGTCATGAGCTCTGACCGATCTAGCGCCACAACCCATCCAAGCAAAATCATTAAAAAAACAATCGAAACAGTCCAGTCCGGAAGCAGACCCTGGAAAACCCACCGACAGTTGTAAGTCGCAGTACTTTCCTCCACGATGTAACATTCGCGAGCTGAGCTGAGCGATCTGATGGTCATGGGAACAATCCTATGGACTGTTAGGTGGGATTAGGCGGTGGACTGGTACAGAGCAGCAGATGAGACGACAAGGGCTAACCAGCTTGTTATAGGGCATTAAATGTCCTGGTACATGCATGTTATATAACAAAAAATGAGATACGAAAAATGAGATACTATGTAAGAGGCAGTTCTTATTTGTGCGACTATAGCATATTTAATGCCCCTGACATAAAGATTTTATAATACCATATAACAAGGTAGTTCCTATTTGTGAGACTATAGCATATTTAATGCCCCTAACATAAAGAATTTATAACACCATATAACAAGCCGAGCATTTTACGACGTAGTGAGAGGAAGTGACATATGCAGAGAACGATTCAAAATAATGAGAAGTCAATCATTGTGGTTCAAAGATGACATATAACATAGTGGAACGACGTGACATATACAGTGAACCTGCGCGAGAGTGACGAGTGATAATAATATTTGATTTCAGAGGATATGTTGGAGTGCACTTAAGTAGAGGGACGACGTGACATATACAGCGAACGACAACGCAAGTGAGCACTTCCGTTTTCTATACGAACGGAATCTAAAAAAGTGGGCTCTGACATATTCATTCTATATATGAAGTGGGCTCTGACATATTTTTAAAAAAAGTGGGCTTTGGCATAATATTTTATTCTGTGAGTGTATATCTATTCTGGCATATTTTTAAGAATATCTCTAATAGTCAAAAGTGGCTGGAATTTGGGCAAAAAAATTTTAAATTTTTTTGTAGAAGCAATGTGTAAATCATGTTTTTGATAGTAGAAATGGATTCAACACCATAAAAAGCCTCTAGACCACCTAAAATTTTGAAGTTTAACAACTATAACTTGGATTTACAAAAATCTTTGCTAGATTTTCTCTAAATATGACCAAATTTCCATAACTTGATTTTGAACTTTAACAACTATGATTTGGATTTACAAAAATCCTTGCCTGATTTTCTCTAAATATGACCAGAATTTCCATAACTTTAAGAGGCAACTCCTCCGTTTTGTTATATGCCTATTTTTAAAATTAAACATATAGCTTTGTTTTTTTTCTATAATTTAGTAATTTAGTTCTAATTTGCAATCAAGATTGATATTTAAACAGGTGTAACATGCAGCTTTGTTATTTAGTATTAGTTTTTTATAAATAAAAAAACCAATTATAAAATTATAATATTTTTAACGATGGGCGTTTGACAGTTTATTATTCCGTACAGCTAAGAGTAAAGATGGAAATAACTCTAACAGTGGAGTCAATAATAGAATTTAAAATTTGAATGTTGACAAAATAATTTGCACTTATCTGCTTTTGACTATTGAGTGATCCAACTTCTAAGGATTTGAAGCATAAAATAATGTACACTAACATTCTTTATATGCGCTTACAGGGAGATAAAATTTTTATTTTAAATCATAAAATTATGTAGGATTGAATTTTGTGTGCGATATTTCTAAATATTGAGAGCGCACATTACAGTGATACATATGCATAGGAATAATTATAGACAAGAGGAACAACATAAATGCATCCTCCAAGTGAAGGAAAACGTTATTTATGGCTGCCCAGGACAGAATTCAAGTAATACATCTTTTTAGTGACAACGAAACGTTATTTAGGACTGTTCATCACGGAGACTACTCCAAATAATACATCCATTCATAGTGAAAGGTTATTCATGACTATTGAGGAAGTAAGGTACTCAATGTCAGAAGAACTCAAGTATTTGCAAGTGTAATTTTAATTTTTAATTTTTTATTTTTAAAGTTCGGTTGCTATATTAGATTCTGAAAAAATTTAGGCGTTCAGTCTCCTCTGGTACATGATATGCCATTGTTTGTCTTGATCAAGGGGTTTACAAAATGAGACTACTTCCTTGATCCTTGCTTTGCTGCTTTTACTACTGCCTAGAACTGTGCTACTATAGATTTTGATAAAAGAAAATAACAAAAAGATGCATCAACAGTACATTTAGTCTATCATTATATGGTGGATGTGTCTCACTGTAGATTCCTCTGGATGATCGTCTTTTGCTTCCTGCTTAACGCTAGAAGAGCTGGTGGCAACTACATTTCTCTTGTCCATCATATACTTGAGAATGGATATGGATTCCTCTGCATGAGCGTAGCGATTGGTAAGCTGCCTAAACTGCTCTTGAAGGGATGATGCTTTGTGCATAAATAGCTGTATCTCTGCCTTATATTTCTCAGTCATGATATGGTCTTGTTCATAGAGCCTTCGGTTCTGCTCTTCAAGACGCCGATCATGTTCTTCCAGTCTTGCATCCAGGAGTTTTTGCTTGTCATCTAAGACAGTTTGTTGAGTCCTTATTTCTTCAAGCTCTGCCTGCAGGTATGCACAGTGCAGGCAATCCTCATTGCGTGCCATAATTGGGGAGAGGGTGCAGTAGGTGAAACTGTTGAGGGCAGAGGCGCAGTAGGTAAGGAGCTTAAGAGTGGTTTCGGATGGGTTGTCAAAGCCGCAAGGACTGTTGTAACGGGTGGGAGAGTGGAAATAGCCCGCGGTTTTCCTATCGGCCCTGCTTGAGAAGCGGGAGTTGAAGGAGGAGATCCAACAACGCGATGTTGAGGAGAGGGGATCAGAGGACCGGGTGCTGAGATAAAAGATGCAACAAATGGAGTTCGAGATGGGGGAAGAGGGATTTGCGGGGCGGTACTAAGAAGGGGGTGGGAATGAAGGAACAGAGAAGTTTGCTGAAGGGAGGGCGATCTCACTAGCTCTGGCTTTTGAGTTCCTGATAAACACAAATTCACTGGTTAGAATGAAATAGTTCAAGAATTGAAGAAGTGATACCAGAGTGGAGTCTCGCCAGTCACTCCGAGTAAGCTCGCTCGTTCCCAGTCGAGACTTCTTCACTGCACCTTTATCGCCAAGAGAGAGCTGATGAATGTTGCTTTGGGAGCAGAGAGGAAGATTTATAGATTGAGGCGAGCTATGGTCGGGATCCCAAGAATGACCTTAATTCACGAGAAGGATGTTGGCCTGAACCAAATCCTTCAGAAAATCCTCTGTCGCTGATCCTGCTCTGTAAATGCCGGCGTTGAGTTGATTACTGATGCTTGTGCTCGAGTGTTTACTGCTGTCTGGGGTCGGGTGAGCCTGCTTTGGTGTGCTGAGGTTGCAGAAGAGTGTCCTGCTTCTGAAATGTCCTTTTCCATCGCACGCTTGATTGACCAAGCACTGCAAGACTATGCGATGATGTTTCTTCTTCATGGTATTGGATGGAGACTGTCGGTTGCATTACACCTTAACGCTCCTGCCATTCTTCCAACATCGTTATTCGCTTTTTTGTCTCCCTGTTTATTGAGTGTGCGGAGGACGTTGTAAAACCGGATATCATAAAAAAATTTTAGGAGGAGCTTAATACGATCTATGTGCTGCTGAAGGTTGCAGTTGGGGGATCTCTGTTTATGGATCATTAGACATATTATAATTGCAGAATCCCCGAGAACTATGGCCCTTTTAATACCGAGATTTTTTAGTTGAAGTAATCCTTGGTATAAGGCTAGTGCCTCTGCATTGTTGTTGGTTTTTTCTCCCAGGCTCCATTCGTAGCTACAAATATTGTCCTCTGCCTCGTTCAAAATTACTCCTCCCGCTCCTGCTTGGCCTGGGTTCGATTTAGAGGCTCTATCAAAATGAAGTGTTGTGCAATTGTTTCTCTGTGTCCACCTCTTAAATTCTTGCGCTGAGAGCCTGATTTCCCAATCCTTTGTTTGAGTGTGCTGTAGTCTGTCATTCTTTTGATTCCCCTGATTTTGTCCTGGTCGTTCCAGGATGTGGCTAATGAAAAATCTTTCCTCCACTGTGTAATCCTTTGCTTGGATTTTCCCTTTGTGTTTTGCTGCTATAGCCTCCTGAGCCAAGATGTGAGCTTTGCTGCATGTTGTTCGAACATTGGTATTTTTATTTTGGAAATTTTTTTTGTTCCTTGATAACCAAATTCTCCATAATAGGGAGTGAGGAATAGTGTTCCAAATTCTTTTCACAAGCCTGCTCCTATTTTCCTTCCATGGGCAATTTTTTTTCCATTCATACATTGTCTCAGCAATGTTTTGCTGAGGTTTCCAGTCTATGTTGCCCAAGGAAGACATTTTGGTCCAGCATCTTTTGGCGAAGGGGAAGTCTATGAATAAGTGATGCATTGTCTCCTCTGTTGAACAGCAATTGGGGCATCTGGATGGACCACTGATCCCTCTCTTGCTTAAATTCTCCATTGTGAGAACTTTGCCTTTTAGTAACAGCCATGTGAAAAACTTAATTTTTGGAATGGCCTCTGATTTCCAGATTATTCTCCAATGATTCCATATGGGTATCTGATATGTGTTGTTGCAGATATATTGATGCCCTGACTTGATGGTGTAATTTGATCCTGTGGGATCCCAACGAAGTCCATCTGATGCTTCTTTTTTGATTGGGGCTCTGTTATGGAGATTTGCTTTGAGAGTGGTGAAGCTTGCTTCCAAGGTTGTTGGGATACCCGGGAAATCCCAATCTGTCCAGGCATGGGTGTCTGGGTCCCATTTCGAGATTTGTCCAAGTCTATGGATGCCTTTGCTGTTGAGATAATGGATGATCAGAAAGGCTTCTTCGATAGTGTTAAGTGGTTGGAATCCCATTATCTTATCAGCGGCGAAGTTAATGTTGTCCCCTCCTCCAGGGGTTTTTGAAGTGTTTTGCCTGAGGATTGGGATTGCTTTCTTGCAGAGGTGCCAAATTGTAATTTTAATTTTTTATTAATAAACAAAAAAAAT